>PVHP010010898.1:0-23614 GCA_004024765.1 Zapus hudsonius | reverse complement strand
ACTAGGTAGCTGGCTATACCTGAAGGTGACACCTGAGGTTGTCTTTAGATCTCCACTCACCTACTCATACAAGTGCACCACACACACACAAACATGTATACACATGTACACACACGAGTTTGGACTTGGGTCTGGCAGCTTGCTTGGGGGTGCTGGAGAAATGAAAGCATGAAAGGGAGGGAGAAACAGCACACCTGTGAGGAAGGTTAGTGGGAGGAGCTGACTACCACTCTGGGCAATCATCAGAAGGGTTTCTCCCCCTGAGGAACTGTTGTTGGGACAAAACACCCAACCACTGCACCACTAAGAAAATGTCTCTCCCTCCCCTGTCCACATGTAAGCCCTCAGGGCAGGGTGGGCCCACCAGCCCATCTTCCAGGACAGTGTGCTGATGCAGCCAACCAAGCTGCTGTGTCAGGGTGTGATGTCAGCATTCCACACCACCACCCCGCCCCCTCCCTTTCCTTGGCTGGCATATCCTTGCTACCAGCTGGTCACAGTTTGGGAGGTGGAACCTGAAGCAGGTATGTTACTGGAGGTGGGGTTTGAGGTATCATAGCCTGAGAGCTCCTCCTTGCCGTAATTCAAGGGAGAAAGACAAGTTGAATAGAGGTTATTAGACACCGGTCATATTTAAGTGACCATGAGGGAGAGTGATGCTGAAAAGCAAATACAAAGACTTAATCCCACCAAAGAGGTAGGAGGCAAGCAGGAGGAGGTGGCATCCTGGAACCCTGAGTAGGAAGGAGAAGGAGGCTAGTTTTTAGAAGGAGGGACTATTCAGCCATGTGAAAGACCATAGAGAGCAACATGAAAACAGTTTTAGAGCATGTGTTCATGTATTCTTTAAAAGATGAATTTAAATGGGATATGGATTCCAGGAATTTTTAATGAAATATGATTTTAGCTGAGAACTATAGAAACAATTGCATCAATGCACAAAAGCTGAGGCACAGGAAGATTTACAAAATCCAATTCAACACAATCAGCTTTATTGAATACCTGGAGTATGCCCAGAACACAACTGAGACATTATCTGAAAAATCACATGAACCTTTCGATCTTTTCTTCTCATCTCTTTTACGTCTAAAAGTGGGACTTATGGTGGGAACACTTTATGTTAGGAAAATAGCCAAAAACATCCCCTTCATCTGTGGGCATGGCTTCATGGGGGCATTCCTAGCCATCTTTCTCCAGAACGCAAGCATCTCCTTGAACAAAGGAAGCTCTGCCAGCCAACCACATCATTAATCCGCCCACTGGCTTCTCCAAACATGTGCTTCCCTACCATCTCCATGCTAGGATTTGATCTGCTACAGATGCAAAACAAGAAACCTCGTTTGTTTCCTCGCCATAATAGGCAATTGTCTTTGAGCACTGTGGTCAAGAGGACCAGCACCCCGAGGCCCTGTGGCAGAGGCATGAATTGAATTTTCAGCTCCTCGGATTCACTTAGTCACTCTCCAAACAGTAGGTTGGATTCAGTGGCAAACCAAAGAAATCTCTATGAATGATGAAGGCAACTATGCTGAACGCTCAGGGTCATTTCTCTTTTCCCTGGACTCTATGAATCCACTTTTCCAAGAATGAGTTGTACACTCTTCACATCAAGACAACCTCGACATTTGAATTAATGTGCCTGATTGATGTGCCTCTCGGCCATTAGCCTCCCGCACACCCCAGAAGAACACAACCAACATGCATCTGTATTGGAGAGATTATGTCCCTTCATCTCCTCCTCCACTCACTGCGCCATCCTCAGATACCAACCACCCTTGAGGTCAAAATACATAAAGGACCAAATACGTCACCCACAAATAGTTGTGTGTTTACTGGGGACCTTAGCAGGACAAAAGGTCTTCAGGATCTAAAGGAATAAAACTCTAAGGATGAGAAACCTATCCATAGCCTATCCTAAGACTTGTCGTGATCATTAACCTAAATAATACTCCTAATTTCAGATGGCTCACACTTGTAATCCCCCTATCAAAATGCAGAGACAGGAATGTGCCTGTGCTCACTGGCCAGCCAATCTAACCTCATTGGTGAGCTCCAGGCCAGTAAGAAGCCCTGTCTCAAGCAAACAAACAAACAAACAAAAAACCTGAAAGTTATTTTGGAAGAATGATATCTAAGGTTGTCTCTGGCTTGCACAAGCAGATTCTCAAAAAGTGCACACATATGTATACTCACATATGAACACACACATGTGCATACATCTATCTGCACAAAAAAGAAACCTATTCATTTAACCAACAGACACTGATATTCAATGAAATTAATTACTTATAAAATGCCTCTTGCCATAATCGTTATCTGTCAATTCTTTGAATCAAAACACAATCTTCTATTCTGTTTCTTTTTAATCTTTTCCTCTAATTTCACATCTCAGTTTTTAATGCCTTCATTATGTTCACAAAAGACCTTTGTACAGACTGAGCTTTCTTGTCAAATAGATATACTTATTATTTTCTTTATCCCTCAACTAACTTGTTAGGCATGTCCAAATATGTGAGTTATTTATTGGAAAATATTTTCCCACATTCCAAGTTCTTTGTTGACAGGAAAACTGAGAACAGTCTTAATTGTTTCAGATATGATTACCTTATTCCTCATTAATACTCCAGCATGTGCTTTTAAATTTTTTCATATAAATAAAAGGTCAGGAAAGGGAAAATGAATAAATGTACAATACTGTATTATGAAAAATGAGAATAATAAACCAAGAAAGGCAAACCAGTGGGAAAATAAATGAAGTAAGTACTAAATGGAAAATATTGAATAGGGTTGTAAAGTAACCATGGTTTCTCTCAGAATTACTCCTTATTCTTTTCATTTCTAATGGATGATTTTCCTGATGGTTCTGATCTTGTAAAGATACAAGTAGATCTAAAGAAAAACATGTAATTTGGGTTCTTTCGAGAAGGCATTATAGGTGCTGGGGAGATGGCTCAGTGGTTACAGGTACTTGCTTATAAAGCCTGCCAACTCAAACTAGATTCCCCGTACCCACAAAGAGCCAGATGCACAAAGTGGTGTGTGCACCTGGAGTTCATATGTGACTTCAAGAGGCTCTAGTGCACCCGTGTACCCAAACACACACACACACTTTATATATATATATATATATATATATATATATATATATATATATATATATATATATATATATATTCTCACAAATAAAAAATTAAAAAGAAGTCACTATAATTAATGCAGTTGGTACAAACATTTTGAAATCAAATATTTTACTCAGCTAAATTGTTTCAACCTTTTTGAAACTACATGTAGGTGTAAACATTTTAAGATACACAGAAGCATGACAGTCCAGTGGAAATCTTAGGAACAATCCAATCTCCATCCATCTAAAATGACTTGGCACTTAAGCCTAGAAAAAAGAAGTTCCTCCACCTGTGGGTAACTGTCTGATTGGACATGAGACCCATTCAGTGGAAGAGAACTCATATCTGGTACTGGAAACCCAGTCAGAATCTCATGGTCTCAAAACTTGAACTTTAGAAAGAAGCCCCTACTGTTCTCTGGAGAAGCACACTTTTTGGCTTACACACACACACAAAAAAAAAAATCTCTCAAACAACTTTACATACACCCTTTAGCCCAAGCTTAAAATAATCTCTTGTTTGGAGAATCTGCTTTATTTACAGATGACAGAGAAAATGGAGGAGAACCAAGATCCATTCATAAGACAAGAAGACAGCTGACTGCCCACCATGAGATGTGCCACCTCTAGCACATCGGCCAGGGCCCAGGAGAAATTGCAGGGGAAGTGGTGACATGAACACTGCTCTTATGACTAGACTGGAAGCCAGCTTTGGGGCAATAGTGATAGATAACATATGGCGATCAATCAAAACCCATCAAAGCAGAAATCCAGAGGCTACAGAGAACTCAACACTAAATCAGACTGCCGACAGCCTGTCATGACTCAGGGAACATTGTGGAAGAGGGGGCAGAAAGATTGTAAGAGCCACAGAGTGGGTAAAAATATCTTGAGGCACGGCCCCCTACTACCCCATGGGAACTGAATGAGACCTTCATGACCCCACAGTGAATACCATAACCCCACTGAGAAGGGCCTCCAGGGTAACAGGAGCTGGGGCAAGAGAATAAATGTGTATAACCTGTTATAATTTATATAAAATTATTTTTTTAAAAAAAGCTCCTTCAATCTCCTAATGATAGTGATAGATTCAAACTTCACTCCCAATCCTGTGTCTACCCCATATGACAGTACTTATGAATAGTCTCTTCCTCCTCTCCTCTTCCTTTTTTTCTTCCTCCTCCTCAGGAGAGCTGTTAATGCAAGCTTCAAATTTAGGCTTCATTTATCTCCAAATAAGGCTAAAGTTTTAATTATAGAAAAACATGAACAATACAGAAAGACCACATAATATTGAACTTGGATCCCTTGCAGACCACCCTGTAGGGTCCCAAGATCTTATACATAACACAATCATGCTGCATGACATCCTGTGTGTGAGTGCATATATTTTAGCACTCATCACTACATGCAATTATATAAATTAGACACATGCCCCAGGATTTCATTTTTTATTTAGCATTAGATTCAAAAATAAAAGTGCTTTGACCTCTTTGGAGAAGCTCTGCTATCAAAAGTACAAGGTTATTGTGGAGGGAGGAACATAGGGAAATCCTCTAATGAAAGCAGGGGCACCAATCACACATCCTTCCCCACTATTAGACATTTCATTTGGAGCTTGTAATAGCATACCATGCAATATGACATGATCGCATGCACTCCTCTCAAAGGCTACAGCATGCGTACTATTGATGGTCATGGCCAAGTCACAGATGAGGAAAATGAAGCTGAAGTGTTCAAGCACATACAACTAGTAAGTGGTTGACACAGGACTAGAGATAACATCACCAAAACCAGGTTCCAATGACTCTGAATCACCAGGTTGCTTAACTTCCATAAAGGACCCCTAAAACTTCAGGAAACTCACCAGAAGGCTTTCTACTCCCATTCAGGGAGCTGCCAGTCACATAGTAAGTTCTTGCCCTCCACCCTTGCTAGCCATGTAGAAATCCACTGAGGAAGTGAGGGACCCAGTTTATCCCAGATAGAGGAATGTTTCTGTGAGGTTTTGGGCACACACATAACTCTCAAAGCGTAATGCTAATGGTGTGAGAACTTGCTAGGACTGGACTTGCCTATCACCTACATCCTTTCCCCAAGCTCAGGTCCTGACTCACTTCTGACTCATATTTTGTCCTTGTTTTACATTATGACCTCTTAAATAGTGTCATTATAGCTCATTTATTTCCCAGCATTTTTGTCTACCTCCAAATAATAAACAAACCCTACTTTTGTCTGAATAGATCCTACAGAACAATATTTTTGTCCAGCGTTTTTTAGAGCCCATGATATTTGAAAAAATCCCAGCAAAGTCTAAAATTCCATGACCTGTAACCCAAGGGCACTAGGGCAAAACACAGTGAGAACCGTGAGAGAGTCAGAGTTTCTCTCCACTGTTCCTTCTGCCAGTGTCTGTCCCTCTGCTCTGATCTCCATGAACCTCTGACCACCACATCCTGCCCTGATTCTGTAGTTAGGTAAAGATACGACCAATGGCCATGTGTGCTGGTAGCAGGCTGACCTCTGTCTTGTTCTTCCAGAAGAGCAGGGCTTTGGTAGAGTTTCAGACACTGCAAATGCCGTAAGGAGGAGCTTCCATTGTGACATATAAGTGACTACTTGTTTATATAGGTGAGCCGCTTCCAGAAGCCAATTGATACATCTCAGGGTATATGCCTTCTTTCCTTCATTAGGGTGAACCAGCCCAGAAAATCAAATAGACAAAGAACCAGACCCACTCCCGGGGCAGGCCTCAAGAAAAAGTTCAGCCCTTGAGACAGAATAAGGTACATAGAGGATTAAAGAAACACAGAAAGGAAGTGATCCAGACAAGCTGTCGGCTTCAGGAACGCAGCACAAATAGGCAGACAGTGAAACACTGAGTAGATTCACCCTGGAGCAGGTCATTCCAGAGATCTAGTAGAAAATAACCTTCAGGAAAAATAAGGAGCAGAAGGGGCCAGACCAGGGAGCAGGAGCCATACTGGAAGTTTTGGCATACTCAGGAGCAGACCAAGACAACTTCCATATATATATTTACAGTATACCCTGATCCTGTACCCCCTCCAATGAACCGCTTCTTTCTAATTACCCCTCTTCTATTATGATGTCATCATTTTGTCTTTGGCCTCATATTATGCAGGTCTCATGCAGTTATCATCAGCCACTGTGAAGTCATGAAAGCAGCAGGTTTGAGGGAAGCACAATACAGGCAGATGTCTGAAATATCAGCCTAGCTAAGAAAATAAGACATAACTCTGTCTCTTGAGTACAAGTGACCCTCCCTAACCAGATTAGAACTACAAGTTCAGGACCAGGTATGGTGTCTCGACTCTGGACAGAGTCCTTCCAGCTCTCTGGTTTCCAGTCAGAGTGGACGTAGCCTTGGAGCCTGGATGCCACTGGCCCAACCTAAGGGCTGAGGAGGAGTCAGGTAGGGTCCATGTCACACTAGGTGCTAACATACCGGCAGAGATTACCCTATGAGCACAAGACATGACAAGTGGACAGGATCTTTACATTATTTGAGAAAGATCCCCTTCCCAGTAAAACCAAGGTCTGTTCCCAGCATAGGCCAATATACATAGAAAACAGACTCAACTATGGCCTCCAATGTGTTCCTTTCCCTTGGACAGGAAGCAACCTGTCAAACCATAGCCAGCAGAGCTGGGTGGATTAATCAAAGAAGAAACTTGATTGTGACCTGCAGTAGATCTTGCAACCCACATGGTTGGCCAGCCAGCAAACCAAACCATGTGGTATAATGTCTGTTAGGAGAGAATTAACTGTTCTCTGATTGGATTTGAGGCCCACTCCACAAGAGGGAATTCATGCCTGGAACTGAAAATCTAGTCAAAATCCCATGGCTGGGAAGATGATCAACCCTGGGGTTGGGAGGAGCTACTGTTGTTGTAAGAGACGAAGGATGGGGAGCAGTGCTTTGTTTGGAACACTGTCTTCCAGACACAAAGCGGCTGTTGCTTTCATGACTTCACAGTGGCTGATGATATATATATATATATGGAAGTTTCCAATAAAACATTTTTTAAAAATAAACACGATTGTCAAAAGGGCAGGGAAAGGATTTTTACTTCCCTCAAGTATAACAAAGTCTCCTCCTCAAGCCCTATGGGACATGAAAAATCGAGTCAAGCAAAACCTGCATTAGCAAAGCCAGACTTCTTTTCCTCCCAGAAAGTTCGTACAATATGAATTCAAGGTCAGAAATCTGAAAAGCTGCAGAATAAATGTTTTGGCAAAAACACGACTATTTCATGACTTTCTTTTCACAATCAAGCTATGTTCCTGCCTTGTTTTTCCGGGCCCTCCTCGCAGTTTGCATTATCTGTGACAAAGTGGAAGATAAGTTGGACAGATGCTCCCATCAGAGGCCAAGTTCTGCCCAGCACTTTTGTTCTGGAAGGAACATCTGGCTCCATGACTTTCTCTCCTTGGAGACTCAGGCAGCTGTGGATGTGGCCGGCTGCTTGGCTTGCTGGGCAGCTGTGGGTCTGCTTCCTGAGTCACACTTGGCAGAAGCCCAGCTGTGCAGCATCTCCCTCCCCTTCCCCACCCCCCTCTGTCCTTTCGGGAGTCAGGGAAAGAGTCTGAGATATACAGAATGCTGTCATTCTTCTCCTCCGGCCCTTGATCGACAGAGGAATTGAGGCCTGGCAGTTCCTGTCACCGGGCTATGGTTTGGGGAAGAGGTTAATTCCCCACCCCCACCCCACCATGAAGCAAGCTGGAAGAAAACGAGTTTCTAGTCACAGGGGAGATAAAAAGAAAACTATTTTTGGAAAGTGAAGCTTTTTCAGTTAGTGAAGCTGAAGGATAAAAAATGAAGAGGAACCTATAAAAAAGCTTAGGAGGATGCGAATTCCAGAAATACCTGTGAATTGGAAGGATTGGTGTCAAGCGATTCGTTGGGCAATGTTTGCCTTTTCTAGAGTATACATTTCACTAGAGAACTTATAGAAAAAGAAATAGAAATCTAGGATGAATCGTATTTCTACCATCAAAACCAGCCATTTGGGGCATTTCCTCCATGCTATTTTATAGATGGGGTATTTTCCTTCTAAAGTTGATCATCTATATGTTTATATATTAATATTAGACACTTTTGCTATGCTATTGGCATACTTTGTAATAATCCTTCATGGTCATTTAACTGAGCAGTTGCATCGATTTTTTTTTCAGAATTAATTTTATTATTTTTTTAATCTTAAATATATGTTTATTGTCCAAAATGTGTTACATTGTTCAGTGGGCAAACAATGAGTTGTTATCCCCAATTCCCCAATGCCCCCCCCCATCCCCAATCAGCTGGATATCCTCCTCCGTGGGCCATCTGGATCAGTCCTTGTGGCAGGGGACCCTGGATAGCCTAGTACTCAGCCCTGTCCTCTTGGCCCAAGTGTGTTGTTACTGAAGGGTGCCATGCCTCTGGATAGTATCCCCCACCACGGCTCTTACAATCTTTCCGCCCCCTCTTCCGCATAGGTCCCTGAGTCGTGGTGGATGAGTATTAAGGCTGCTTTAAGGTTGTGAGTTTAGGGGTCTTTGTGTCGAAGATCGTTGGTTTCTGTCTCACTAGCTTATCCTGTGTAGATTGAATGTCTGTGGCTGTGGGTCCCTCGTTCCTCCCATCATTCTCTGTGGGGTTCCCTATGGATCCTCCAAGGTATGACTGTGGTGGCTCCTCTCTTGCCAGAATCTCAGGTATCGGCCTTCGGTCGGTTGGTAGGGTTAGATGGGCCCCAGCTCTCTCGGAATATTTTTGAAAAGGAATAAAATCCTCCCAAAAAAAAGATTAGATTTAGGCAATAACAGGGCAGAAATGGTTCAACTCCAAGAACTATTTAGCCCAGAGACAAGAAGATAGTGAGGCCAATGGCAGAAGTGTAAGAAGAAGCCTTTGAGATTGTCTACTTCCCAGTTATGAGAAGTGTGGTACAGGAACCAGGGGCATCAGCACCACTTGGAGCCGTTAGAAGGACTCTTCCTCCCTGGCTCCAGGCCCACGGAGTCAGAGTCTGAGCTTTACTTTCAGAGAGTTTAGTCAAGACTAAGACTCACAGGTATAGTGCAATCCCTTCCCTTGCCAGAGCAGATGAGTTAGGACACAGTTCTGCAGTTAAAGAGTAACCTCTGGTTCTTTTTACTCAGCCAAAATTTATCTTAATCCACCAGTGATCATCAATCTTATTTATCAAAGTCTACAGCACAGGAATTATTCTAATTGCCTTACACTTAATCTTCTCAAAAACCACATTAGTATCTCTATTTTGTAGACCAAAACCCTGAGTGTTAAGAAACTTGACCAAGGTCACATCAAGTGGATGTGGTGGTACACACCTGTGATCTCAGCACTCAGAGAGCAGGTGCAGGAAAATTACTACAAGTTTGAAGCCAGATTAATATACATGATAAATTCCAGATCAATAATAGCTATATAGCAAGACCTTATCTCAAAAATACCAGAAAGAAAAAAGAAATTAAAATAGAGCCCCTGCTGTCTGACTTCACAGCTTGTGCTTCTAACCACCAAGATGGATGGACAGAAGGATGAACAGAGAGATGGATGGACAGATGGATGAACAATGAATCCTTTTCACATAATCAGGTATGCTAGGAACAGTTTGCATAACTATATGAATATACACCAAAAAAGTCAAGTTCTAAAGCCCCTTTCCTGTTCTTCATTAACTATTTCACCAGAACTGCAGAAAGAAAAGTACACTGGAGAGCATGATGAACAGCTGGACATCATTACAAGACAATATGTTCTATATCTCTAAGAAATTGATCAGGTGTCTCGGGGAATGCTTCCTATTTACCCATCAGCATCTTCTCCCAACTCACCCTAATCAGCCTACTTTGAATCATAGCCATAAACTCTCTAGTGACGTGTGTAATACTATAGTTGAAGAATGGGGGGATTAAGCTGGGGATATCTTTGAGACCACTAACCTGCTACCACAGAAGGCTCATTTTATCTTTCTCGCCCTGTTCCCAGAGGACCATAATCTATTATCTATTGTCTTCATCCTGCTAGTCATTCTTTCCCTCATAATAACACACGTCATGATTCTACTAACACATCAGCCAAACAGGAAGAAGGAAGTGCCATGGGTCACCCCCAGAGCCACGGCTTTTCCACTGGGGCACCAGCGCTCAATATCTCTCTCTCTCTCTCTCTCTCTCTCTCTCTCTCTCTCTCTCTCTCTCTCTCTCTCTCTGTCTCCCTCCCTCCCTCCCTTTCTCCCTCTACCTCTCTCTCTTTTTCTAAACAAAGCTTCTGTCTTGAATTTGATATTCTAAAATTCAAAACATTCCATTTCTGGTTCAGAATGTCCTGCATGCAGAACAATAGAAAAGCTGTCATTTTTTCCAGGTATCCTTTCTAAAGGAAAAAGTTACACTGAAATAGTTCACTGGGTTGGTGTGAAAGATCAAGAAGGCAATTGGGAAGAATATATCATAGGTTAATGCAACTTCCAAAAACCTACTCTAAAGAAGTAAATAAAGAGGAACAGAGAATCATTATGACTAGTGATGAAACAGAAAACAACCTAAATGTTCACAGTTTCAGGACTAACTTCATGAATTATTTCATATCTGTGCGATCTTTTACTATGTAGCCTGTGAACAATAGTATAATATGTACTAAATTATGTGGAAATAGAACAAAGATACCATATAATAAGGTTGGATAATATACAATCAGGTGCCCAGAATTATCTTACTAAAACAACCTCAGGGCTCTGTGTTGCTGATCAGCTTTATCTGCGGATTTCTGATTATCCCACAATAACTTACACTACTAAACAATTTTAAAACTTATCAAAAGTAGGGCTTACTGATTAAATCATGCACATATTAAAAATGTAAAGAAATGTCAATCACAGCCGGAATGCATTTGGTTCTTTGTAAATTGAAATACACGTTCTCGTGAAAACTGTAGCTCCATAAAATAATCTGAGCACTAGCTAGAAATACTTATATTCAAAATCACCCAATAAATCAGGCAGCATCAGGACCAGATACGAGGTCACTCATCTTCCCCTTACCACCTACGTTCTTGTCATGGAGACCCATAGCTTGTCCTTCCACATGACAGCTATTGTCACCAAAGGGTCTCTACCTCATGGCTGTTCCCTCTGCCTGAAGGTTCTCCCCACTGAGCTCCAGAGAAGGCTGCTTCTCCTCATTTAGGACTGAAATTTCACCTTTTCAAAGAAGGCTTTCCTCACTGCCTGACTTTCCTTCCTTCCACTCTTCTCCAGGTCAGTTTTCTTCTTGGCACACATCTGAAATGGTCTTACCCAAGCTGTTCACTTGTTTATCTCTTTTTTAATATTTTATTTATTTATTTGCAAGCAGAGAGAGATAGCGAGAAGGGAGACAGACACAGAGAATGGGTACACCAGGGTCTCCAGTCGCTGCAAATGAACTTCAGACGCATGTGCCACTTTGGGCATCTGGCTTTATGTGGGTACTTGGGGAACAAACTGGGGTTGTTCTGTTTTGTAGGCAAGTGTCTTAACCACTGATCCATCTCTCCAGCCCCTCTTGTTTATCTCTCGTCTCTACTACCCACTGTATTCTTTACCCCCTAAAATGCAAAGCACACTGTTCACCAATTCCCAGAACGTGACTCACACACAGGAGACCCTTAAGATATTTTCCTTAAATAAAACCATTATCAGTTGCCCTCAGTGCAGTTGACAGCATGTCAGCCTCATAAATCAGTATCAGTCCAGCTTAATTTTGAAAACTTTTGTCTATGACATTATGAAATACAAATTACAAGGTTTTCTTTCATTTGGCTTCCAATTTTTTATTGTGTGCTGTTCTAGTCTTTATTTAAAAGTTGAACTAGCTGGTCATGTTGGTGCACGCCTTTAATTCCAGACCTCTTGAGGCTGAGGTAGAAGGATCTCTGTGAGTTTGAGACCAACATGGGCTAAGAATGAGTCCCAGGTCTCTCTGGGCTAGAGTGAGACTCTGCCTCAAAAAAAAGTATAAATAAATAAATAAATAAATAAATATTTAACTATAACTTTCACAGTTAATGCACAGATCTGAAGGATGCACCTTGGTGAACAGATATATTAGGCCACTTAACTCAGACCCCAATTAACATAGAGCATTTTAATCACTCTAGGAAGCATATTTTGTCCTTACTAGTCATATCAGGAGAAGCAACAATTTCTCTAATTTCTAGCACTGTAAATCATTCTCCCTCTGCTGAGGTTCATAGAAAAGAGATAATACAGGGCTAGGCTTTTTAAGAGTACAGGGAGCTGATCACTTTCAACTAGTATGATACTTCTCAGATGTGCCCATTCATTTTCCTTGCTATGCAGTGTTTTAAATAATGTTTGCAGTCAATTAGAAATTGACTGTTAGTCTCTGCATAGCAGAATAGGAACATTATAAAATGACAAAGTCCTCAATATTCCCTATAAGAAAAGTGTCTTGCTTTAATTCAACAGTCTAACAGTGTTGAGCAAGAAAATGTCTTATAATTTATGACAAGGCACAATGCACTCAAGGCTAAAAAAACTTTTCTAATTCATGTATTAAATGAAAAATAGTCTAAGTGCACTCCAAATTTTCAATCTACTGCTGGTCTTAGTTTTTCACGTTAACAATATATATATAGTTTTATAAATATAACTGTTATGGTAGATGAGATATATATATATAACTGTTATATATATTGTTAACTAATATATAGTTAGTTATTGTTAAATATATATAGTGTCTAACCTCAATACTCAACCTATTTTAATATGAATATTCAACATATTAAATAAGACAAATGACTTTTACTAGACTTAATAGACTACTAAAGAACATCAAAGCATACTTTTCTCTCTATTCTGTGGCCCAATGCATTACCTCAAGGATCCATCATAAAGATTGCTTTTAAAGAGAAAATGCTCAGTTGGGTATTAATAACTATAAACATGGTGGAAACAAATATATTTTATGAGAGAGAATTAAGCACCTTACCTGAAAGACAGGCACTTTCATCAACAATGACAAGAAGTCACATGTAAATACCTTTGAAAATATTCATGCTTTTAAATAATTCTGTCTGAACACTCATATTTAGAACAGTTCTTTTATAGCAGGAATTTTGTTCAACTTATAGGCATTGAACAGAGGCGGAAAAAGGCATAATGTTGTCCACAATAACCAGAATCTGAAAAATAAAGTCTGAATTATTCTATTTTATACTAATCTGCAAAAATTCATGTTGGATGACTCACTGGAAGTTCATAAAACTAAAATGGATAAAATATGCACAAATATTTGCACAAGTTGGTTGTTTCTTCATGTTTTTATGATTGTTATAAAACTTGTTTTAAAACTGATCTGTTTTAAAATTGATAATTGATGACCAAGAGAATAACAACTCAAGAATAAAATGAATGCAAGCTTCACTGTGCTCTCCGCCAGAGAGAAGGAGGAAGGGAGAGAGGGAAGCAGGGAGAGAAGGAACAATAAGAGAAGGACAGCAAAGATCCTGGATGTTTGAAGGTATTTTTAGCATTGCAAGATTGATAAGTATAGGAAGTAAGAAGTGAGTGGAAAAAGTCAATACTGAATTCCAGGATAATAGGAAAGTAAGACTCTTTGGGAAGGGAAGAGAAGGCAGTGATAATTTATCTAAAATAATGTGGATATATATTTAACAATAACCAATAATCCTTTGTTATTGGGTTAGGTGAGAGAGCAGAGATCATCCAAAGACCAGGCACTGCCTCCTTCGGTCTGCCAGAATGGGGTGGAACCCCATGAGGAAAATCTGCCCTCCTGCCACTAGCCTTGCAATTTAGGCCTAATGCATGAGTAAGAAATTTTAACTAATGTGTTTCAGAAGGTGAGCAAACTAACACCATCAGATTCAGTGAGCTTGCTGTAGATTCCCAAGAATCTGGCAACTAGCAAGCCAGGCTTTGAGTTATAAAACTGGCTTTTAGGGGAAAGGTTTCATGTCCAAACCTAACTCTGAGGTCACTAAATATTTACAAGAACAAATTTTGACTTTACAGGGGAACAAATATGGCAACCGGTATAGGAACCGAATGATCAAATATTATCATCAACAATAGTTAGGCAAAGTGGTCTTAGTGGCCTCCAGGTATTGTATGTCTACTGAGAACACACAACCCTGTGACAATCTCCCTAACAAAATACATAACCTGAATCTAATCATACTGTAGCTCATGACTAACCATCAGATAAGCATCAAGGAAGAAGCATTGGACAACACACTGTCCAAAGTGACAAAGTTTTACATACAGGTTTTCAAAGTATTCCCTAATGCTTCTCTGGATTTCATTGAAATCTATTTTTAAAACTTTTTACTGACTATCTCTATCTATATTGATAATATACCATTATCATAATCCCCTCCATTTTCCAAACTCCCTCTTCCACTAAGTCCCTTATTTCTAACTAGTTTCTCTTCTCTTTTTATGTCATCAAATTTCCCCTTCTATGATGCAGGTTTTGTGTAGGGAGCATCAGCCACTGTGAGGTCATGAATACCCAGGCCACTCTGTGCCTGGAAGAGAGCATTGCAAGCAGTCTTCCCCTTCCTTACATTATTTCCACCACCTCTTCTGCAATGGTTTATTGGCATCTAGTTTAACACCACCTGTTTCATTTCTCATTTTATTAATTTGGGTCTTCTCGCTCTTTTATTTGATTGAGTTGGATAGGGACTTGTCAATCTTTTTCATCTTTCAAAGAACCAAAAAAAAAGTATTTTCTTATTTACTTGAGACAGAGAGAGAGAAAAAAAAGAGGTAGACAGAAAGTGAGAATGGATTCACCAGGGATACACATGTGCCACTTTGGCCATCTTGTTATGTGGGTCCTGGGTAATGGAACCCAGGTTGTCAGGCTTTACAAACAAATGCCTTGAACCCCTGAGCCACCTCTCCAGATCCAGAAGCAGCTTTGTTATCTGGTTGGTTCTGTGTATTCTTCGTCCAGTTCCCACCACGTTAATTTTTGTCCTGATCTCTATTGTTTCTTGCCATTTTCTGTTTTGAGCTTGGCATGTTTTCATTTTTGTAAGACCTTGAGGTGTACTCAGAGCTATAAAATACCTAGAAACTTTCCTCTCAAGACTGCCTTAGCCATATCTGGAGGTTCTCACAAATTGTGCTATCATTCTCATTTGATTTCAGGAATTTTTTATTTCCTCCCTCACTTCTTCAATGACTCACTATTCATTCAAGAATGTATTGTTCAGTCTCCAAAAATGACAATGTCTTTAGAAAAACAAAAGCTGAGTAATTTTCCAATTTAAAAGCAACATAGAGAACTAAAGGCAATGTGAGGTCCTGGTGTACTTTCTCTGTGGGGTGGGGGAGGCTACGAAGAAACCTAAATGTAGCCTATGCAAAAGAAAATGGTATTGTAGAGGGGTTACGGCTCCTAAATGTATCATTATTACTATGGTTACATACGAGAATGAGTCCATTCCTAAGAAGCATATGCTCAAGTGTAGAGAAGTTGAGCAATGTGATGAATCAAGTGTTCTCCACGGGTTCAGGAAGCCAGGCATTACACATCTGTAATTTCAGCACTCAGAGTCTAAGGCAGGAAGATCTTGAGTTCAAGGCCAGCCTGGGCTACACAGTGATTTTTAGGCTATCACAGACTACAGGTCAAAACCCTGTCTGAAAACAACAAAACGATTTTTAAGTAGACCCAAAGAGACAATGTATGAAAAAGTACGCGTGGCAAAATGTTAGTGATTCATGAATGTGAATGTAGAATTTGTGGGAGTTCTTTTTACTGTTCTCACAATTCTACTTTAATCTTAAAGCTATTTTAAATTTAAGTGTTTAAACTTACCTTTTTAAAAAATATGAGGTCATTAAGCTTTATAAGATAAGATGAATTGCCACTAGTTTCCAATACCACTATCTTAGTTAATAATGGTAGTGAATGCTAGAATAAGAAAAAATGATGTTTATCTCTTAGTGAGCTAATTATGCAGATAATTAGAACCATTCATTAAAAATATCATTTTAAGTGTCCTTGCTTACATTCGAAATGGATATTTTCCCAAGGGCTTTTCTTCCACAGTAATTTTGTCTCGGCTCTCTGAATGAGAATGTTTTGAGTAGATACCATCAATCACCTACTGTCCAGAAAGTAAAACTTGGAATATCATCTATCCTTACCAGAAGAACCGTCAAAGTCTGAGGATCTCTCAGTATCCCTGGGCTGTCACGTGTCAATTACTATTGTGATTTATGCACCAGCTTAGGGACCCCCCAGTCCACACCTTCCTCCTGATGACTCATGGGCACCCTCTCTTCTACCTGCCACACTCAACTCAAATTTGCTCCTCCAAGTCCTTGTGCCCTCAGTCTTTATTTCAATCAGTCCTGGAATCTTCCAGTCAGTTCCAGGAGAAACATGGGATTACCTCTACAGCCTCCATTTCCCTTCCACCCGCATTCACTTAGTTGCTAAGTCCCTCCTACAGATCCTGTCTCTAAAGACATGTATGTCTGGTGATATCTCATCTTCATATAATAGAGGGGCATCATTGTAGTGAATAACAGTGTGAATACTCAAATCACATGACTTGGACGGACATCCACACTATAACCTTCATGGCTCTGTAACCTTAGCTCTCCTGGCTTTTAAAGTTTCTCTGGGTAAGTCTGAGGTGATTCTGATGGGTTTTCCTTTATAAGTGAGTTTCTTTCCTCTTGTTGCTCTAAGGACTCTCTCTTTATCCTCAATGTTTGGCATTGTAACAACTATATGTCTTGGGGTGTTCCTCCTTTGGTCCAATTTGTTTGGGGTCCTCCGTATCTCTTTTACAAATACAGGGCTATCTCTTGCCAAGTATGGAAAGTTTTCTTGAATAATTCTGTTGAAAATATTTTCTATGCCCCAAGCTTGGTTGTCTTCTCTTTCTGAGATCCCCATGATCCTGAGATTAGGTCTTTTTATGGTATCCCACATTTCCCTTGAGTCTTATTCACTTGCTCTTTTGAATTTTGTCAAGTTTCTGATTTCTCTTGAATTTACCTCTGTTTTGTCTTCCATGTCTGAGGTTCTGTTTTCCCAGTGGTTAATCCTGTTAGTAAGAGATTCTAGGGACGTTCTTATTATTTCAATATGGTTTTTGTTTTCTGCAACTTCTTTTTGGGTTGCTTCTATCATCCTGTTGAGATGTGTTTTCATTTCAAGGTTTGATTTAATTACTTCTTCCTGACAGTCTCTTATATTTGCAGATATCTTTGGTTAATTTGGAAAGCTGGTTTTTGATACCCTCAGTTTGCAGGTTTGTCTTTATTTCTGATATGACTCTTCTGGAGTTCATTAGGTTCTCCTCAATTATATTAAGCCTGGTGGCAAAACTAATGAGCTAACTTTGTACCTTTTCATTATGTTGGTCCATCTTTTCTTGCATGACTAACATTAAGTTCTCCTTAAGATCTGTGCCAGTATGATCAGGGTTTAGTGTCGTGTCTTCCTGGGCCTGCCTCTGTTCTCTCTATTTAGTGGTATTGTTGTTGCCGTTTGGTGTGGTTTCCTCAGCTTGTGGTATATTCTTGCATTGAGGTCTGCCCATTTCGATTCCACTTGGGGTGACTGGTGGAATTCCTTTGATCTGACTACACTTTGCTAGTGTGTTCTGGGAGTACACTGGGCCCTACTGGTAGGGTTGGGCCCTCACTTGTTTAATCTGTGAGTGTGTGTGCCCTCAGATCACTGGCTGGACTTTGATGGTGATACTGAAGGTAACCTGTTAGGAAGGGTGTGGGCCTATGGGGACTTAGTAAGTGGAGGATGTGGTGACATGTCCTATGTAGCCTGATAGCGGGGTGCGGGACACCTTGGAGACAAGGTATGATGGGGAAGGGCGTCAACTGCCTATCACTGGCCACCCACAGACTATATATCGCGTGGGGAAACCACAAGAGCCAGGTTGCGGTAGAACCGCAGGAGCTATCGGGCATGTGGGATAACTGCAGAAACCTGAGCTTGAGGATACCTCAGTGACCAGTGCTTGGGGAATTACGCAGAGTCGGTGTGCAGGGATACCGTGAGGAGCCGGGGTTGGGGGAGCTGCGGGGGTAGACAGGAGGGGAAACCGTGGGGGTCAGGGCTCAAGGAAGCCATAGGGTTAGAAAGAATAGAAAAAAGATAAAGGGAGAGAAAAGAAAAGAAAGTTAAAAAGGAAATAGGCACGCAAGGAGGCAGGGCAGGGGGCGGGGCAGACCCTCGAGCGAGATGTGGAGGCCAGGGGAGGGGCTGCAGAGGAGAATCCCTGGTGGGCCGGAGGGAAAGAAAAATGAAAGAAAAAAAACAACTACAACATCAACTGCAAAAAAAAGTTCAAAGGCAATAAACTAGCAAGGGGGCGGGGCACGGTGGGGGGGGCAACAGATCCACACGATGACTCAGAGGCCGGGGGGAAGGGTTACAGAGAATAAGCCCCGGTGGGCAGGTAGGAAAAGAAAAAGGAAAAAAAAAGAAAAAAGAAGTTAAAAGGAAATAAACCAGCAAGGGGACGGGGCGGGGCACAGCGAGGGCAGGGCAGACCCATGAGGAGACGCAGAGGCCAGAGGGGCAGGGCTTCGGAGGATTAACCCTGTGGACAGGTGGGATTAACAAAAATAAATAAATAAAAAGAAAAAAAAGGTTGAAAAAGAGAGACCCCCCAACGGCCAGGGAGGGAAGGGAAAAATGGGAGGCGCAGGGGGTGGGAGGGCAGAGGCCTCTGGAAAGCCGCAGTCAGCAGGCGGGCTGAGGCCGCTCCAGTGCTGGTTCCTGCTGGCGCTGCCGGCTTGGGATGACTCACTGCCTCTGGCGAGCACTGGTCCTCATTGGCCCTCTTTGGCGTCTTCCAGTCATGGGGATCCTGTGCCGGAAGGTGTCTGAAGCTCAGAGAGTGGCTGCAGCTGACGTCCACTACCTGGGACCCTGCTGAAAACCCTGACCCTTGTTCCCCGAGAGACACAGCCTGTCTGCTAGTCAGCCATCTTGAACCAGAAGCCTCCCTTCCAGTTACTTTTATATGTGACTTTGGGCTTCTATATTCATTTAAGTATAATAAGAAAATAATGTACAGTTTCATTTAATGATAACAAAAAATAATATCACAACACTTACCTCTTTGATTATCAAAAGGATCCAATGTGACAAGTATGCAAACTTGCTCAGCACACTGCCTACCTAGCTGTGGTAGTTTGAATGGCTGTCCCCCAATAGATTCAAGAATTTTTATCAGGTTTTCTCCAGCTTCCTGGCTGGAGAAGATGTCACTTTGTCCTGGCCTTCAGCCCTAAAGTATTTCTAAGGTAGATGTGAAATTCCAGTGATACATATGCAAAGATCAGTCAGAGCTGAAGTCTGGCAGTCCTATTGTATTGTTGGAGTTGGAGTGTGCTGGCTGGAGGTGCTGGGTGGGTTTCTCTCTCTGCTTGGATCTGTGAAAGGGGGCCAGCCTCTTTCACCATTCTGAAACTTCCCCTGGATCTGTTACTTTAATAAATACTTTCCTCCCAAAACAGTGCCTGGTTTGGAGATTCATCCCAGCGTTATGTGTCTGACTACGACACTAGCACATTGGAGTTGTTCAGTAAGTGTGACTGGGCTCTGCTTCCCTTCTCTCCTTCCTCCTGGATTACAAGAAGATGATAATTTCTCTGAGTGATCAATGCTGAGCAGGAATGCAAAGAATTTTCCTAGGTCAAGAAGGATTTAGCAGCTGGGTCCAGATTCAGCAAACCAGGACCATGATATCTGTAGTGCTGGGTTTTTTTTGGGGGGGGAGTTAGGGCCAAGAAGAATCTACCACATTAGACTGCAAGGTTCCCCCATGCCTCACAGAAGGCCCTTCCAGTCTTCAACATTCCCATTTGATTTTCTAGTACAACTGAGAGAGGTGCCATCATACTACCAGCATCAATTGAAGAATTATTTCTAAAGTTAAGGCTTATAGAATGACAGTGGAAAGTCTCCATGTCTACAAAAGGCTTATCAAGCTGTCTTTTCATTTTATGCAGTCTGCCTCTTTCAATACACTCAGACCACAGAAGGATGACTAATCAGGCTTCGCAAATCCCATGTCCTCGACAAGATTTTGAAAGGCCATATTGACTGTAAGAAAATTTTATCCGATGACATAAATGGCATAATGAGAATTTGAACACTTTTTTAGGAGATCTTCAGACCAGAATAATTTAAGATTAAGCTAACATTATCATGATTGTAGTGGTGTGAGAAATACTAAGAATAAGTACCCAAGGCAGATGTCAACTGAAGCACCTAAAAAATGGATAGAATTATTCTGCTGTGAGTCCCCAACATTCATCAAGATGGCCCAGTAACCACAGCTCTCATGTCTTCATGGAGTAGAGAATATAACAGTTTAATTTTCTTAATGTAACATCATGTTAAAAATATATTTTGGAAAAAGAGAGGACACAAAATGGTATTTAGCTATCCCTCAACAGTACCACAGAGAGTCAACTTGTCTGACAATAAGCTTTGGTATCCAGTTTAAAAGGAAACGAATGTCTCTATCCCAGGCAGACTTTACCTATCAGGAGATGATCGGTGTTCTGTCTCAGGTCAAAATATCTGTAGCTAAAGATATAGTCATCCCATGCAAGCCATGAAGATTCACACATCCAGTCCCAGTCCTGTTTTCAGTATTAAGAAGGAAGCCAGGACAATGAGGAAGAAGCTTGGTCAGCACTCATTCTTGATTGAGATTCGAAGGGTGGATCAGCTACAGAGATCTACACAGTCAAGGACACAGTGCAAGTTCCCCAGCCAGAGGGACAGAGTCTGGCTCTACTGTTCCAGCTGTGTGAACTCAATCTCTGTACTTCAGTCACCTCTCTGTAAAATGATGGTGTCATGGTACCTCCCATAGAGACTTGGCAAAGATTAGATTACTAGCCATTATTACAATAATTATTAATATCACAATACTAACATTATCATTACTATTTTTATTATCATTCCCTTCCTGATATCACCTGGAATTTTCTTCCTCTCTTCCCATCCCTCTTTTTCAGCCCTAGGGTTTGGTAGATATCAGAGGTAGAACCTGACTGGCTTATTAAATACATCAGTATATGTCACCTAACCCAGAACAGAAAGAAATATAGCCCTGTGAACTCTCCTTCCTAACAGGCTGAACATGTAAAGCTTAGCTCCACTATGGTGGGACACTGAGGGGTGCCCTAGAGATGCCAGGGGCCCACATGAAGAACCTGTGGATGGAACTAACCCAAAAGCAGGGGTCCAAGAATGGACCTTCATGGCAACCTTCAGTCAGACGTGGATCAGACAAACTCAAAGTCAGTTTCCTTGGACTGTTCATTTACAGGACTCTAAGTCCATGCTATTGCATGAATGTTTGTGTTCCTATGCCAACAAATACATGTATACACACACACACACACACACACACACACACACACACACACACACACACACACACACACATACATTGTTGAAACCCAGCCACCAATGCCATAGTACTAGGAGGTGGGTATCCTTTGTGAGTTTACTAGGTTATAAGAAAAGACCCATCAGGGGTTGGATGAGTACCTTACAAAGAGGCCTGAAAGTTGGTTTGTCTCTTCTACCATGAGAGGACAGACACATAGAAGGTGCCGACCATGAGGAACACACCCTCACCAGACACTGAATCTGCTACCACCTTGACCTTAGACTTCCCTCCAGAACTACAAGCAATCAATCTCTGTTGTCATAAATTACCAAGTCTGAGGTATTTTTGGTACAGTAGCCTGAATGAATCTGTTTAACTTAAATCTACTTTAGGTCCAATTTTGTTCCTTAAGGTATATTCATTATTCTGCTCTCTATAGGAATATGGCTAGTATGTTTTAAGACCAAAGAAGTCATTATTTAATGAGGATCTCTTACAAGTCCACACAAACAAGATCATAATTGTCTTGGATGTAGGTCTTAACCATGTAAATGGTTTTGTTGAGAAAAAATTAAATCATAACCACATGTGCCCAGAATGTTCCCACAGCACTTCATAGCATGATTTAGTAAGCAAGTCCTCTCTACAGGAATTGTCTCAAATGTCACATGGCAAAACACAGTTAACCCAAGACTTCCCGCTTATGTACATGTATTTTTAAGAGCTCTTTTGAGTGTAAGTAATGGAAAACTATCCCAAATTAATTTAAACTAAAAGGGAAATCTAAGACTATGTTAGAAATAACTGCATCAAGGGCTCAAATGATGTGATCACGGGTCCATCTTTGTGTCTGTCTCTTAGCTGTTTGTCCACAGTGCAGTGATAACCATCAGGAGCTCTACAAGCAGACTCTAAAATTTAGAATCCTGGGTCCACTGCTTCCTACCTGCTTGACACTAACCATATTACCTGATTTCACCTCAATGTTTTCAATCGCAAAGATGAGGATGATGACAGTGTCTACCTCCTAGGTTGGGGAGGAGGGTTAAAGGAACAGCTTCAACCATCATTGTTATTATCAGCTTCATACAAGCTCTCTCCTCCTGCTAGCAAAGATGCCCCAACAAAAGCTAGTGGGATCCAAATGTGAGACATTCCCTGGGAAAAGAGCACCACACACATGCATACAAACACACCACACATGCATACACACATGCATACAAACACATATACCACACATGCACATGCTCACACATACACATACATACACACACATACACATGTGTATGCACACATATGAATATACACACATACACCACACACACACACACAGGCACAAAAGAAAACAGCATCTGTGAATCAGACACAGAAGTACCCCTTTATCATTACTAGCCAAGTAGGCCTCTTCATTCCTGGAACAGAAAAGAGTCCTATCTGCCTATGATTTGTAAATAACCTCAATTCTCTCAAAATGAAGAGATTAGGAGGAGTGGGGAAGGGAAGTTCGCCAAGCAGGAAAAACTTGGAATCATGAAAATCACATACAAGGAAATGTGGCCACAGGACACGACATGACATGGTCCATGGCATGAACAGTAGCCTGGCTGAGTACAGTGGGCTGGACAGATAACAACATGGTACGTGAGCATCCCTGATGGACATGACTCACTCCCCTTGGTGGGGGGGGGGGGTTCCAGGGCATGCTGGTCCTAGGACACTCGTTCATCTTTAGCCTCCCAGCTCATCTTAAGGATATTTGGGCCAGAACCCTTAGAAGGACATAGTACCACCCCTTTCAACCCACATCCCACCCACCCCCACCAGAGACCTGCATTCAGGTGGGCTTCAGAGAGGGCTCTCCCTACAACAGGGGTGACCAGTGACTGCTGAGAAGTCTTGAACCATTGGGAGCATGGCATATTCTTAAGACTGGAATCAAAACATTCTCCTACATAGAGTGTTGGGGAGCTAGGTCACTGGTCAAAGATGCTTGCTTGTAAAGCATGATGGCCTGGGTGTGATTC
>PVHP010010897.1:18378-47192 GCA_004024765.1 Zapus hudsonius | reverse complement strand
CACTTGGTCGTACACTGTCTGGGCTGTGCCCTGGGAACTGCTGCACCCGGGCCATCTTTCCGATCTTGAACTCCCTAGTGAAGGTGCACTTTATGCCACTTGAAGGATGAGAATCCAGTCAGCCTTCTCTGAAGGGCTGTGAACTTAGCAGCATCCTGGGGCAGGGCAGCCACAGCTACATCCCAGCTAGGTCTGAGGAACTGCAGAGTGTGGATGTTGTAGCCCCCCACCCCCAGCTCTCCCTTGCCAGGCTGGTGGTGTGTGACCAGCAGTAGTCCCCGAGGCAGCTCTGCCCTGTGAGGTCACCACCCTAGGGAAGCACTTCCTGCCTGGGTGTCCATTTTCATGTACCATGGCAGTTGGGTTCACTGTCCCTTGAGACCCAAGACGTGCAGACCCCTTTCCTGAGCCCAGGCCATGTGGAAGGAGAGGGAGATCATTTGCTGCAGAGTGCTGAGTGGGAGGCCAGACCTTTGGCACAGAGGTACCTGAGGTAAGAGAACTGCCTGAGTGGTTAATTAAGCCAATTACTATTGGCCCTGGGATCATGGCAAGTTCACTTGACCTGATTTGCCTTTGGTTCTGGGCTCCGCTGGATCCCAGGGTCCTCGAGTGACCCATCTGGTCCTTTCCCCTCTCTTGGCCAGGGCCAGGGAAGCAGCAGCTCTGCACCACGGTGTCCGGCCAAATGCTGAGTGTGCACCTCCACCACTGAGTGGAGTGAGCGAAGGGAGAGGGCTAGGAGGAGGAGACAGCCAGCCTGGCTCTGCAGGCAGCCACTCCCAGCAGGCCCTTTGTAGGGATCCAGGCATTTTTTTTTTTTTTTTTGGTCAGGAATGAAACAGTTCATTCCAATACTCCAAGTGGGAGGTGCTATTAAGCTGGCTGGTCTCTGTCCATATCCTCTGAGGCTCCAGCTACAGAGAAGACCAGACTGGCATGGGGGGAAAGCTTCTACATCATAACCCAGTTGACCATGGGTCAGGGAGTCAGCCTGTGGCCTGGTAGGGTTGGGAGGCCTGGTCTTCAGGGCTAGCAAAGCAATCCACCTCCTCCAGCTCTGAGCCCACTTGGAGCTGGAGTTGGGCCTTGACTTCCCAAGTGTGGTCAGCTCACAGCAGAGAGTGGTAGTGGCCTTCCACCTAAATCCTTGGGAGCCCTTGACCACAGGCTGGACAACATCTCCACTGGGAAGTGAACCACTAAGGACCAGTCTCTTTTGGAGGCTGTTTAGAAACCCTGGGTCACACACAATTTTCTTTGCTCTGGAACACCAATGAGAAGAGAACAAAGGGAAGTACCAGAGGGAGGGGCCTGCTAGGAGCAGCCTGGAGGCATCACCCCCCCCCCCCACTTCCTTGGTCGTCTTCCTCTCCCTCCATGCAGACTTAAAACAAGATTCTGGGGCACACCACTCAGAGACCAGAGGCAGGACCATTCTCTGGAAACAGGTCTAGGTTTCATGGAGAGACAGAACCCAGGTATGTGCCCCCTGAGGGCAGCTGCCCTCCACTGGTGACCCCATCCTCTCAGCAAAGCTCCAGACATGACACTGGCCGAACCTGGTTGGCAGGGGCCTCTGGGGCCCAGGGAGTGGGGGCTTCTCCAGTGACTAGGGATGTCACTCATAGGGTCTCTGATGCCCTCTGATGTCAGTTTCCTGTAGCCAGAGGAGGGAGACAAGTCCATTGGTGTCTCAGACACAATGTTTGAAAGGAACATTCACTTTGCTGCCTCCTGTGGGGTCTTAGGTGACATCATTTAGTGCCCTAAGAACTGTTGTCCCCACTTCAGAGATGAAGGGACTGAGCATGCCAAGGCCACGGAGTTCTGGAGGAGCAGGAAAGACAGTCTGAGGACCCCCTTGGAGGAAACCCCAAGTCCACACAAAGTTTCAGTCCCCATCCCCCGTGTTTCTGGGGCCACTTATAAAGACAAGATGACAGGGGGAGTCCCTCATGGCCAGTCACACTGGCGGTACACTGGGGGGAAAGACCATATTCAAAGAGTAGGAAGCTAGGGTCAGAGGACCAGTGGGTGGTCTGCAGACACTTATTAAACAAAATTCAGAAGAGGGGAGCCAGGGACCCCTGAGAGGAGGGCTCATGGTGGTTCCCAAGAGCTGATGAAATGGGTTTACCATGCCATCTGGATCTAGTCACACCTTGTGGCCTCTACATCTGACCTTAGAGACCTTTCCAGGTCTTGGGAACTGGAGGAACCACACCAGACATGACAGGGTTCCCAGCTTGCTGCTGCCTTGTGGGTGCATGCCCCACAGGGCTAGTCTCATGGCATCCTTTTATTCATATGTATGTCTTTAGTGTGTGTGTGTGTGTACATACATGAATGTGTGTACATGCATACAGAGGTCAGAAGTTGATTTTGGGTGTCTTTCTCAATTGCTCTCCCTTTATTTTTTAAATATTTTACTCATTTGAGAATGAGAGAGAGAGAGAGAGAGAGAGAGAGAGAGAGAGAGAGAGAGAGAGAGAGAGAGAGAGAGAAATTGGCTTGCCAGGGCTTCTAGCCACTGCAAACTCCAGACACATCTTCCACCTTGTGCATCTGGCGCTATGTGGGTCCAGAGGAATAGAACTTGGGTCCTTCTGCTTTTCAGGCAAGCGACTTAACTGCTAAGCCATCTCTCTAACCCTCCAATTTATTTTTGAGACAAGATCCCTCACTGATCCTGGAGCTCCCCAACTTGGCTAGACTAGCCCTAGAGATCTTCCTGTCTCCACCTCCCAGCACTGCTATTGCACACTGTCACCCTTGGCTTTTACATGGGCACTGGGGACTTGAACTCAGGTCCTCATGCTTTCGCAGCAAGCATTTTACTGACTGATCCACCTCCCTGCCCCACTCCTGTGACATCTTTTATGAGCTATGCCCACAGTCACCTTTCTTCAGTGGATAACTGCCCCCCTTTGCCTCTTAAGAAATGATTTGCTTCTTTGTAAACATGACCCATGAACCATTATCTTGTTCCTAGTATATCCTTTCACTATGTGTTTAACCTTCACTGTTTGTTGTTCAAATGTTCACTCATTTATTCATACATCTGTCCATCCATCCACCCATCTAGACTTCTGCTCTAGTTACTTTCTCATTGTTGGGTCAAAGCACCCGACCAAAAGCAGCTGATGGGAGGAAAGGTAGTTATTTTGACTTACAGTCCTGAGGGGAAGCTTCAAGATGGCAGGGGAAAGCATGGCATGAGCAGAGGCTGGACATCACCTCTGCCACAGCAGGTGGACAACAGCAGCAGGAGAGTGACCCAAACTCTAGGAAAGCAGAGCTAGGTATAACACTACCCTCCCAACAACACACCTCCTCCAGCAAGGCTTCACCTCCCAAGCCGTCAGCTAGGGACCCAGCATTCAAAACACATGAATTTACTGGGGGACATTTGATTCAAACCACATCACCTGCCATCCATCCATCTATCTACCCATCCACTCATCCATCCTTTTCTGAATGCCTATATTCCTACATTATGTTCCAGGTGGTACAACTGAAAATAACTCATACGCTTATGTACAGGATTATGTATATGATCACCTCTCTCTCTTTCTCTCCCCCTCTCTACTTAAACAGTGATTCTCCCTCCATAGATAGCAATAGCTTAAGCAGTTTCTGAAGTTGTTGCAGGAGAGGAAGGATGGATGTGGACTGGTGTGGGGAGATCAGGAATCCGTGGAATAACATCCATATAAGCTCAGTCTTGCTGCCTCTGGCCTTGGTGGTGACCAGGTGTGCTACAGAAGCTGGATCCTTCTTCAGTCAGCCCTGGATTGGGAGAAGCAGAAAGAGGATCCAGGAAGGAGAACCCCACAGCTGCAGCCAAGCATCCCGAGTTTGTCCCCTCCTAAGAGGACCCAGCATGGCATACCTTCTTGGGACCAAAGATCTGCTAGGAAATGATGTCACTAACTGTTCTGCCCAGCTCAGACCTGTCCCTTCTCCCAGGCTCTTCAGGGCCATAACCAGAGTCCCCAGACAGGTGCTGGCCATGTGCTATTCCCCAGAGGGCAGTGACATCTCCCCACCTCTCTGCTCAGCAATGCAGGCCTCTCTCGAACACCCTCTGCTCCTCCTGCCCTGTCTTCTTCCAAGGCCCAGATCCACCTCAGCCCGTTTATGCCCCCTTTGCCATGGCCATCCATTTGATCTAGGTATCTCCACTCCCACTCTGGACCTTGGCATTGTGGAATGCCGTTCTTGTTTCAGGTGGCCTCCCTTCTCGGGCCCATCAGAGGCTGGAGGCATCGAGTCTTTCATAGCTGCCTCTTCCTGGCACAGACCTTGGCATCCTGGTGCTGTTAACACATAGCAGGGGTTTGGTTACCTCCACTCAGTGCCAGCATACCCTGTTCTGGTGGCAGCAGGTGCTCACATCAGTCATGTCTGAAGGTGACACTGAGCCCATCCTGGGCACAGCTTCCTTGGAAGGACTTAAGAACTCTTTTCCTGAAAGATTTTCTTTCCTTTGAAAGGATTCAAGAGGTAGGAACAATAAGTGATGTTCATCTCCCAAATGCTGACAGACAGGTGAGTGAAGGAAGACTCAGGCCATCACACCCTACTCACGCTCTCCTTAACAGCACCCACTCACGAGAGGTACCCAGGTGCCACCTAGGCTGGATATTCCCATGCGCACCCACCCAAGCCTGCCATTCTCTGTGCAGTAAGGAGGTCCTCAAGCCATCAGAGGGGACAGTCAGGGTGATGTCTAATGTGAGCCTGTTTGGGAAGCAAGAGCTGGATTGTGGGGAGCCCAGCCCTGCATGATCTGAAGTTGCCTCCTCAGATGTCTCCAGAAAGATGCCAGAGGCAATACTTCATGCTCACCAGAGTGCCGGGAAGCCAGAGGGGATAGGATGATGTCTGGGGGTGCTGAAAGGAAAGGCCTGCCCAGCAAAGTTCCCAGTCTCTGCCCCGTGAGAATGAGCAGGCTGGTTTCCAGGTGCCCAATGCCACGAACAGGCAGAGGCCTTGACACATAGACGTGAGCTGGAGGGTCTTGCTGGAGGGTCATACTTGAGAGTTGTACTTGAATATCACTGGAGGGTGGTGGGGGTCTTCCTGTTCACCCCCTCTCAGTTTGCAGAAGAGGGTGTGGGGCACAAGGCAGGCTGTGGACCTGGGGTGGAGTGGCTACCTACAAGTCCTAGCCACTACCTTTGGGGTCCCAGTCACTGTCCAGGAGCCCCAAGGCCTGTGTTCTAAAGGCCAGCCATGTGGGGAGTGGCCTGGACACTTCAGTCTAACTTCTTCCTTGCAGGGCTTTTGGAAGTTCCCCACGCTGTCCTGGAATGAGCTTGGTATGAGGCCACCACGTGGCAGGAGGTGTGTAGGAGGCCCACTCTGGCAAGCTGGATGGGAGGGAGGGAGGGAGGGAGGGAGGGTGGGTGGAGTCTTGGGAGTCGCTTTAGGTCATCCAAGAAGGCACAGTGACTTCCAAGAACTGCTTTGGCTGAGCCTGTCTGCGGAAGTGCCTAGCTCCACACAGGGCTGCAGAGGCGCCATTCTACCAGTCAGGCTGCAACCAGTCAGCAACTGGCAGAAAGCTTACGGTCCTCTCCTCACTGGGGAGGGAGACAGCACAGGGTGAGGGTCTGAGGAGACCCGCATGGGACTGTGGTGGTTACTTGCGCTCTTTCCTGCAAAATGAGAAGGGAGCTTGTGTGAAGTGGGAGGTATGGACAGGACCTAGGGTGTCTTCGGCTCAGCCCTCCTCACCCTCACTGTAAGGCCTGACTCTTCCAATGGCTCAAACAAGATGCCCCTGTGACAGGCTGCCTGGAGGGATAGAATGGGAAATTAACAAGGAGATTCACCCTATCGTACTTCCAGAGGGCTGCATGTAAACCACAGCCCCGTTTCTTCAAGAGCACAGATACATGTTTCTGTCTGTGTTGCATGCATGTGTGCATGTGTGTGTGTGGTCCCCTAGCTCTGGGAGCAGGGAGTGAGTGACATCTGTGGGAAGATATATGGGTGGCTTCATGTCTGGTCAACCCCAGGGTCTGAATACCTGAATGAAGTTGTCATGGTTTGATCCAGGTTGTTAGAATGAAAATTACCAGCACGCGAGACCACTCTGAAAGGAAAGACTTTTGTCATGGTTTGATACAGGTGTCCCCCACAAACAATTGAATATGTTCTGATAGATTGATCCTCAGCTGATGGCAATTCGGGAATTAGAACCTCATTAGAGCTGTGTTGTTGGGGGTGGGCTTATGGGGTTATAAGCCAGCTTCCCCTTGCCAGTGTTTGACACACCTTCCTGCCGCTGTTTGCAGTGCTGTGGCAGAGGTGATGTCCAGCCCTCTGCTCATGCCATCGTTTTCCCTGCCAGGATGGAGTCTCCCCTCGAGTCCGTAAGCCAAATAAACCCATTCCTCTACAAGCCGCTTTTGTTTGGGTTTTTCCTGTGCAGCAACTAGAAAGCTGACTGCAACAACTTTAATGTAGGAAAAGCGAGCTGCCTGGTTACTTTCACCAAAGGTAGAGAAAGGAGCGCCTGGCAGGATCAGACCAGAGCTTTTAGGGAATGTGAGGCTGGGGGAAGGGTCCAGGTGGCCCAGAATGGGGGAGGGATGTTCTTTTTCCACCAGACACAGGCACAGCAGTGGGGGGGGGGGCTCTATCTCCTGTTTATCGGTAGGCTTTGGTTTCAGTGTTAAAAACTTCCCTTGAGGCCGCTGGGGAAGGGGACCAAGGTGTTGCCTGAATCTGGACCTAATATCCCAGCCTTTTGTAATGGATTTTGGGCAAAGTCTCTCTCTGTGGCTTCTTCCTGCTGACAGTGGGGTGAAGGTGTGTGTGTGGGGGGGGGGCTAGGATGGATAGCTATTTCAGGGTCCAGAGATGGAGTCAGGCTCAGAGGTGGTGATAGGCTGGTAAGGAGAAGAAGTCATTAATAGTTTATTAAACTTTTTGTGAGTAAGACGGTGTACCTGGCTTTGGACATATTTTAGGAGACAAGGAGCTATGAGGAGTATCAAACTTATCCCTGTTATTGGTCCTCAAAGTGGCGCTAGCCAAGGCCATATGGACCCCAGGGCACTCCAAGGACTTGAGGGTAAAGTATTTACCTGAAGCTGGTCAGCCAGGTCTTTGAGTTTTTTTTATTTCTAGCTCCTCTTTACCTGACTTATTTACATAATAGCATTCCTCGGTTAGAAAAAGACAAGCCCCACCTTTGTCAGCCATTAGCAGATCCAGAGCCCTTCGATTCTGTAGGACAACAGATGCTAAAGAAGTGATCTGTTCTTGCAGTAAACGTAAAACCTCTGTGGAGCCTTGAACTGCCACACTTAGCTCTGTAGAGAGCTTTTCATAGGAGAGAAGGCTGTGGCCTAGCCTCCCTGCAGCCAGTCCGGTGGCAGCTATGGAAGCTGCTAAGCTTACCCCAACCATAACAGGCAAGTGAACAGCTCTTTGGGAGCAGTGGCCTCCTCGGGGGAGAAGGGTGGCCAGCTCTTCTTCAGTGTAAAGGGTCAGGCTGGGCACCAAGGTAACTGGGACACAGGGACCTGTATGGGTTTCTGGGGAGATGCATCTGTATATAATAAAATCACACCAGAAGTAAATTCTATTAGGTAGCATGTGATTTTCTGTGATGGAATTGTTTTTAAAGGCATTTGCCATGCATTGGGAAATATCTTTATGCCAGCAATCAAGGTGGCTGGAGGGAGACAGAGGAGTTGGAGTTCTGGAGAGAGGGTTTGTGAGGCAGGAAGTGTCCGCAGTGGGTGTAATGTTGAATAAAGGGACCACAGTTATAAGAGGTCTTTTGAGTGAAGCGCACAGGAAACAAGTAGTATGATTGGTAATGTTAAGTTGATTCAGGAGGGAGAGAGAGGAGTTAAGAATAGACACCCATGGAGAGGAGAAGAGAGAGAGCTCCCTTAGATTAGTTTGGAGCTGCTTGTGGGCTTGTTTGATATGTATGACAGTCTGCAAGTGGGCATTTTGGACAGTTTTGGGAGCAGATTGGATGGATCTGAAGATCTTTACCTTACCCCCTCAGCGGTGCTTAATGAAGTACTGGGTGGCCACAGCTTCCATTCCATCTGCCCACTTCTGGTCCCATGGGTGCTTGATGGTAAAGACTGTGAGAGATTTGTGAGACTCAAGCTGGGGTGACTGGGCACCATTTGGTCTGACAGGACTCTAGAAGTGGAACTGGCAGAGTGGAGATATTGAAAATGAGCACCCCCAGATGGTCCCAGTGTAGCATGCCAAGTCGACCTGGTCTCTAGCAAAGCAGAGGCTTCTTGCATCCCAGGCTCTGATAGAATCAACCTCGGGGCAATCATGGGCTGCTTCAGGGATAGAGAAAGTAATAGAGATCGGGTCTGCACAGCCAGTAAGAGGGCAGAAGGATGAATTAAAAAGTTTATTTTCTTTCTCTACAGCCACAACATCAAATCGCCAAGCGCAGGGAGGGGACGGACATTCAGATGTAAAAGAGACGAGGCTTAGTGTAAGGAGAAGGAGACAAAGGGGCACAGATGTCACTATAGGAGTCATTCTGGGATTGAGGAGAGGGAGGGGACACGAGAGATTTTAAGTTTGAGGGGACCAGTAGAAGTAGAGGTGTACTTATCCCCCATGGAGGTAGAACCAGCAGGTGTCTTGACTCGTTTGAGTTGTGAGATACGGATCCAATTGGCAATGCCCTGGAGCTTTGCAGCCATAGGAGTGGTGAGGATTACCAGGTGGGGTCCAGTCCAGAGCGGGTCCAGGCCCTGTGGGCAAGATTGTTTAAGATATACCTGATCTCTGGGATTCAGGGAAAGAATAATAGGTTCCTTGGATGGTTGGGGCAGGAGGTGATTTGCATGCTCTTGGAGGAGGTTTCTGAGGAGGGTGAATGTGGGCTGGTAGTTGTGGAGGGGAGTGTCTGATAGTGGGGGAAGATTGCCCAGCAAGAATGGATGCCATACATGAGTTCAAAAGGGCTGAGGAAAGAGGGGGCGTGAGGTGTGGATCTGATTCTGGTTAGGGCCAGTGGGAGGAGGTGTGTCCAAGGTAGGTGCAGTTCAGAGGTTAGCTTTGACAGGTGAGTTTTAAGAATAGCGTTTGCCCTTTCCACCTTCTCTGAGGACTGGGGCCTGTATGGAATGTGAAGCTTCTAGTCCACTCCCAGAGCTTTGGATACCTCCTGGGTCACCTTAGAAACAAAGGCTGGCCCATTGTCTGTATGGTGAGCAGGAGGCCAAAGCGTGGTAGGATGGATTCGAGAATATGAGTAGCCACATGTTTGCAGTCTCTCCAGTGTCAGAAATGCCTCGACCCAACCAGAGAAAGTGTCCACTATGGTAAGGAAGTATCTGGTCTTTTTATGAGGGAGCATGTGAGTGAAATCAATCTGCCAGTCAGCCCCTGGGAGACAGCCTCGGTATTGGTGTGGTTTGAAGGAAGGAGGGGGCCGGGTACCACCCTGTGAAGAGGCTTTAGCACAAAGGTGTCCTAACCCGCCCGTGAGTCGTGAGTCCGTCACAGCGAGGGCTCTAGAGGAGGGGTAAGAATGGAGGGGAACGAGATGCGAGAGAGTGGAGCAAGTCAAAGTTCCGATCAAACTCATTTTATTTCCCAGGCAAGCAGCACTTAAGTAACTTTTTTCACAGAAGCCAGGATCTCTTGCCACTGCAGACAAATTCCATATGCATGTGCATATGACAAGTATGTCACAGATGATGTCCAGTTTTATGTAGATGATGGGGAATTGAACCCAGTAGGCTTTAAAATCAAATGCCTTTAACTGTGTCGGTACTTCCCCAGCCCCAATAAACCAATTCTAAACGCCAATGGAAGTTCTAGGAAGACAACATGTCCAAAATGAGCTGAATGTAAATGGGCATCCTGGAAGGGCTGGGATACCCGAAAGAAGGCAGGATCAATAGTAACACGATGCACCTCAGTGTCTTTTCACAACTCTTGGGCAGCTGCTCTGCAGGGAGAAAGCCATTCACTAACCTCCCTGCCACTTCTCCCAAGCTGGCACCATGTCATGTGGTTGCCCTGTCCCTTCCAGAACACTGTCTCCTGGGCTTCTTGGCACAGGCAGGGCCTGGGTGGACGGTGGGAGGCCACAGTGCTCTAATTGCATGGGTTACCCCAGCACTGTGTGATGGAATGGGGTGGCCTGGAGCCAGAGGAACACATCTTCCCCACCTAGCCTGAGGTCCTTAAGAAGAAAAAATGTCACCAAACCTTTTGGGGCTCAGCCGTACCTTTACCCTTTCCATTTTTACCTGTGAGGTGAGGATGCTGGCACCTGAAGTTTTTTGTTTTTGCCATTTTTCTTTCTTTTGAAACCAGCTGATATACTGAGTACAGTGTGGTCAGCTGAACCCAGTGGCCAAATTCATGGGAATCCTGTGGACCAGAGAACCTTCTGGGCCCGTGAAGAGGCAAAAGGCAGAGAGAACTCAGGACTGTAAGAGGATGCATTTCAAAGGAAGCTCAAAAATTTGCTGTGTAGGAAATATTTTCTGGAAAGTTCAATGGGTCACTTGGTGGAATCTCAAACATCCTAGTTTAAGAGGAATGCAGATTTAGGTTTCTGAGCTCGGATGCTGGCTGGCCAGTCTCTGGGTTACAGCAAGGGTAAGGGCAGATGGCAGGGGGTGTGGCCTAAGTCCCAGCACTGGGAGAGGTTGGGGGGGGGAGGTCAAAAGGCTGAGCACCATGTGGAGAACACTGCAGACAAGCTTTATTCCTCTCTGACCCCCGAGCCTGTACAGTGAGGCTAAGGGAGGTTCACTGTGAGATGATCGCCTGGCCCTGGACACCAAGATCCTGTCTCGCATGGTGTTTTCTCATTTCACACCCTCACTGGCTCCCTGACTCTTCTTGGCTTTGGGTTCCTCATATTCTCAGAGCCCATCTTTGGTTCTCATAACCTCTCACCTTCTCGATTCTTCTACTGTCCTTCAGTTTCTGCTAGAGAAAAGGCAATGCCAGGGGACGTGGGTCTCTGGCAGGAAGTACGCAGAACATGTCTGTGCTTGGCTTGGGAGTGATCAGCTCCACCTTGGCCCTCTAAGTGACTTGATGAGGGCTCTTTCTTACCCTCTTGCTGGCATCCTGTGTCCTGTAACCCTCAATGACTTGGTGGCATCTTGGTGGCTGATGGAGAAGTCAGACAGCCCCTGACTTTCTCACTTGAGCTGAGGGTGCCATTGTGGACACCCTGAGGTTTGGGATCAGCAGCTGCTTCTGTCCCCCGGAGCCCATATCAGAGCTGAGGTCAGCACATGTTTAGTGACTGAATATGAGAGCTGCCCGATGTTTGTCCTCAAACTCATCTATGGCCTTGGTGGCTTCCTCCACTCAGAGGCTCTGCTGTCTTCTATGTGGGAGGGGAATGGAGCCCCTTTCCCACTGAGGGTTAGGAGGAAATTCATGAGAAAATTCATATGAGGTTAGACATTCTGGAGCCTCAGTTTTCCTGTGTGTAAAATGAACAGTGGGCCCCAGCTTCTCCATAGCTCTCAAGCTGTGGCTTTTCAGGACTACAGGGCTGCTTGGCCCAAGATTCTGGGCTGCAGAGCAGGGATAGGGTGGAGGAGTTGGGAGGGGTGAGTTACCATCCAAAGCACAAGCTAAGCTGCCATGTGGCAAGGCTCTGCCCATCTTGGCTGAGTCTCTAGAGCAATTGCTTCCTCTGCTGGCCTCCGGTCTCTCTCCCAGGAGGGTGTCCTGCTCATGAGAAGAAGAGGAGCTCCGAGCTGGCCAGGTAGCCAGCGTGACTGTGGACTGCAGTTGGTGGGAACTGGGGAGTTCAGGCATATCCTCATCAAGGGCCCTGACCAGGCTCTTGGCAGTAGCACAGCCTGCCCTCGGGTCCTGGCTCCCTGCCCTGGGGTGCTGGTAGGCCTGGGCCAGCTGAGCACTGCCAACAGCTGGTGCATTAGCCTGATACAGCAGGGCAGCTGTAAGATGCCAAAGGCCTGATCCTGCTAGACAGGACATAAAAACATTAGCCATGGCCTTGCTGGTCATGACCAAATGGCAGAGAACTTGGGCAAGTCTCAGCCAATGCTCCAGAGTATGCTAAACACCCGGCAGGGAGTGAGGATGCATTAGCAAGCTATAGATTGTGGTAGGCACAATTCCAAGATGATCTCAAGGCGATCTTCTGGTGTGTGCTGGTGACCCTGTGGTATGGTGGGATATTTCTCCAGTTAGGTCGTGTCCTGTGGTGTGTATGGATGACTTTAAGAAGGGTGGGGACTTGTCCTGAGGTGGGCCTAACCTAACCAGGCAAGCCTCCAAAGAGGCTCCTTCTACAGAGGGGGTGTACCTCAGGGCTGTTCTCTGTGCAGGGATCGGAGGATGGAGGTGCTCTGTGGTCAGGACCTGGGAGAGGCTCTAGCTGCTGAGAGCAAGCCCTGGTCAACAACCCTGGAAAACCAAATCCTGCCTGTAGCCCTGAAGAGAAGCAGACCACAGCCCAGCCCTCCTTGACTGGGACCCCTGAGCAGGGAGCTGGCTGAGCCCTGCCCTAACTTGATCTGCAGGTCTTAGCTGACCCAGTGGGCAACAGGAGAAGTTGGTCATGCATTCCATCACTTATACAACACTTCCTTGGGCCCCTCCAGCCCAAGGCACTGGATCTGTGTGCTGTTTTCTTTGCACAAGGCCCATCTCCCCCACAAACTCTCCTTATGCTGCCAGGCTGTGTTCATCTGTCCTCTGAGAAGCTGTCCCCAACCTGAGTTGCCCCAGTTCTGTCAGCCCCAGGCCACACTGTCAGGCTCTGCTCTGGAGGTTCCCTGCCTGTGCCCAGAGGGAGGAGTGGGGATTTGCATCTGGGCCCCTCTCCTCCGTCAGTGTCCTCTGTGATGGGTGCTGAGACCTTCAGCCTGCAGGGAACAGGGATGCCCTTCAAGACTGAAAGTATCTAAATGATGTGTATTTTCTCATGAGTTCCCTAGGGTGACTATAGAGATCAGAAAAAGAAAAACAGCATGGCTGTGGAGTTGAGTTAGTGGTTAAAGGCTCTTGCTTGCAGAGACTGCCAGACCAGGCTCCAAGTAGTACCATGCACACGGCCCAAGTTTGATACCCACCCTCAGAAACAGCTGGGCATGAAGGCATATATCTATAACCCCACACCTGCGGGGAGGGAGCAGAGACCAGCAGATCACTGGAGCTCACTAACAAAAAAAAGTGGCAAAAATGGAAGCTCTGGGTTGAGTGAGATGAGGAAAAAGGACATCTGACCTCTGCTAAAGTCCTAATGCATGTGCACAGGGTGTGTGCATGAGCACACACGTCACATACCACACCAAATATCATACACACGACCCTCCCCACCAAAAGAAAAAGAAATAAAAGAAGGGTTAGCTGGTCGTGGTGGCGCATGCCTCTAATTCCAGCACTTGGGTGGCAGAGGTAGGAGGATTGCCTTGAGTTTGAGGCCACCTTGAAACTACAGAGTGAGTTCCAGGCCAGCCTGGGCTAGAGCGAGACCCTACCTCAAAAAGCAAACAAAAAAAAGAGGGGTTAGAGAGATTATATTGTTGGTAAAGTATGTTTTTACTCCTTCCTTCCTTCTGTTTTCTCTTTCCTGCTTTCTTTCCTTCTTTCTTTCTTGAGTCTTTGTTGTTGTTTTCAAGGCAGAGTCTCCCTCTAACCCAGGCTGACCTGGATGGAGCTCACTCTGTAGTTGCAGGCTGGCCTTGAACTCAAGGTAACCCTCCTGCCTCTGCTTTCCAAGTGCTGGGTTTAAAGGTGTGCGACACCACGCTTGGCTTTTGTTTTCACTTCTCGAATCACTCCATAAGAAGTTGGAACAGATTCTTGTGTCATAAGCTTAGTCCCCAGCTCCTGCATTTCTGTAGGGACATAGTTGTCACCAGGTCTGTCTGTGCTGGGCGGATCACACAGTGCAGCCCTGTCCTGGGACCAGGATATAAGCCTATGAGCAGATGCTTCTTTTTCTAGAAGGAACTAGAACCCTTTTGTGAGCTCATGGTGTTGGGTGACAGGTCTGACACTCATGAGCTGATCACTCATTTAATTCTCCTGCAGTGACATACCATGTTTTCATTTTATAGACACAGCTCAGAAACAAGGCCCAGAAAGGCAAAGTTTGAACTGCTCCACAGGAAAGAGCTAGAATCCACCAGTACCTTCTTCACCTGGCCCCATGACTGGGAAGTCAGTCCCAGAGATCTCCCACCTGGCTGAGGCTACCCCTACCTCCTGCTACAGGGCCCCAGAAGTGGATCGCCTACAGTCAGAATGGCAGGGGCCTTGTAATGTCCTGTTCTGAGGCTACATCTGGAAACAACTTCCCAAGCTGCAGGACCTCAGGAGAGGGAGCCAGGTGGAGGCCACGGGTCTTTGTATGGGACACGAAGCTGGCTCACAACTCAAAGGTGCTCAACAATGGGGTGCCCAGGGTGAGGCTGGCCCTTCCCAGCTGAGGTTATTAGGAACAGATGTCCAGACTACCCTAACCAAGACCCACTACACACACACCCCCTGCTGGCCCCTGGCTCTGATCCAGTGTCATCTTAGCCCCACAGCAGGGTGTCCTTCCTGGACATAGTCCACAGCCTCAAGCTCCATTCCTGCCACTTCTTGCCCTTATGTGATGACCCTTTCCTGGCCCCCTCTGGGTCTAAATAACCCACAATCCTTTGCTATAAGGAAACTGAGAAGGGTCAAATGCCATCCTACACTCTCTAACCCCAGCTCTCGAGCCCTTCTGTCCCCCTGATACAGTCCTACTAGACCAGTGTCTGGTCTGTGGTCTCTAGCAGGGCTGCAGCAGACCTGACTTGTCTTAGCTTTCACAGGCTGAAGCTCCCTGGTGGAGAGGGACCCATAAGGAACCAGTGGGGATGGGATGCTGCTGAAGTGTGATTGCTGAGGAGCAAGGACAATACTGGTGGCATGAAGGCCTTTCTACCCTGTGCTGTCCCACACCCTCTCTTCTCTCTCCCCTCCTCCTGGGAAGACATTTCCTACTAGAGTTTTACAAAACCAAGGTGGTCCAGACCAGCTTGTTGTTCACACTGCATAGATTCCAAGTGGGCAAGAGGAAACATTGTTCAGTTTTGATATTCAAAGCAGCCCATGTTCTCACAGAACATGTAGAAGTCATAGAAAAGAATAAAGAAACAGGAACAGCTGATCACTCATCGTTCCATTATTTTGCCAACCACAGGGGGCCTCTGCAGGCTTCTGGCATTTCCCCCAGGGTAATGACACTTACACTGTTTACAGAGCTGAGAGCACAGTGCAGTGTTCTATCCTGCTCATCGCCCTCCTCTCATTTCTATAAAAACAAATTATATATATATATATATATATATATATATGTGTGTGTGTGTGTGTGTGTGTATGAGAGAGAGAGAGAGAGAGAGAAGAGAGATAGAGAGACAGAGAGAATGGGAGCACCAGGGTCTCCAGCCACTGCAAACAAATTTCAGATGCATGTGTTATCTTGAGCATCTGGCTTTACGTGGGTAATGGGGAATCAAACCCAGGTCCTTAGGCTTTGGCAAGCATCCTCTTCTCCTTATGACCTTTGTGTCCTCCTCTCCTTCCCTCCCTCATTCCTCCTTCCTTCACTGTCCCCCATCAAAACTGCCATTTTTGCTTCCCTTCTTGTTTCATCCAAGTGATCTAGTTCCTGGTCTTGCGATGAAGAGGAGAGGGGCAGCATGGTAGGGGGTGTTTTCTCCCTCTGATTCCTGCTTTGATGTGTCTTCTGCCTTGTTCCACAGCTCCCACAACCTCAGCCCACTGGGTAACTACTGTTTGGCGCCAGTCAATGAAAGGCAAGGTGCAAGGGGTGATGCATTGGAGTACCTTCCCTGCTGGCCTGCATCTCAAATGCATGTGACTCATCTCCAGGAAGTTAGAGGTCGAGAGGGTCACCCTCCTGATCAGCAGTGGAGGGGCCTAGGGATGTGGCCATGAGTTCAGTAGAAAAGACAAGGTATAAGCGAAGACTGTCACCCCTTTGATATGCGCTCACCAGCCTCACATGCGAGGTTGGATGGTGCCTCAGGACCAGTCCTTCTGCAGCCAAGGGTAGGGGACAGTGAGGGCGTTCAGCACCCAGGACAGCGCCACAACCTGGGGCTATTTCCAGCCTCTCAGGATGTCATGGAAGGCAATGGGTCCCATATGCAGCTTTCTGCAACACTGTGAACTCTGCCCAGCTCTGGATCTCTGGGATACCAGGGCATGTCCACTCCACCTCTGAGCTTTCCCAGGCCCTCCCTCTCCCAGGTCAGTGCTGATTGGCATCAAGGGCTCAGGTGAGGGGCAGCTGGCTGTGTCGCTGCTGTCCGATGTGCTGATACTGCTCCCCTGTGCCCACAGTGCTGAGCTTTGCAAGCACCTCCAGGAGCGTTCCTGTCTAACCTGTCGTTGGACCACTACTGCTGGCTGCATTGGATATGCCCTTGTCGCTGCTCCATGTGCTGTGTGGGTGCCTCCCGTTAGAGCCAAGCTAGTGACAAGCCATCAGCTTCCTGGAAACTTTCCTGCATCCAACCCTGGGCTGAGCATGGTGGTGCTGGGTGCTACCCAGGCTGTGGTCTTCCTGTTGCATTGGCTATGCCCACCTGCTGCTGGCCTATGTGTAAGACAGTCACTGGCCTTTATGTCTGCTTCACCCACCTACTTCTGTCTCAATATCACCTTTGGGTCCTGCTCCCTGCACCTACCACCCAAGCCCAAACATGTCTTCCATTGCATTGTTCCATGTTGTCAGTTTTCTGAGTTCACTGGTTGTAACCTGCTTCATCTGCTGACCCACTTCTTGGTTTCCATACCAACTTCTTCCTGGGCTCCACTCATGACTGCACACCTGAGGGGTATCTGTATTTGCCACCTGAAGTATGTCATCACACACCAGGAAGTTTTTGCAAGGAGGGTCCCCAGGAGTCCTCAGAGGGTGTGGTAGTTTGAATAATGTCCCCCAATAGAATTGATTATAATTGTGTTTATTAAATTGTTAATTGTCTCCAGCCAGTTCTGGCTAGAGGAGGTGTGTCACCTTGGCCAGATCCTAGAGTTCAGCCCTAAGGTGTTTCTGGGGTAGGTCTGGAATTCTAGCTATACATATGCAAAAAGCATCTGAGCTCAAGCCTGAAGTTCCTCTTGTTTGCTAGTTTGTAGTGTGCTTGCTTGCTTGAGGTGCTGGTGGTGGGCTTCTGTCTCTGTCTCTGCTTGGATCTGTGAAAGGGGGCCAGCCTTTTTCCTTAACTTCCCCTGGGTCTGTTATTTCAATACTTTCCTCCCCAAATCGTGCCTGGTTTGGAGATTCATCCCAGTGGTGTGTGACTACGACAGAGGGCCCTGAGGTGTGTGTGTGTGTGTGTGTGTGTGTGTGTGTGTGTGTGTGTGACAGTCAGCCACTCTCATCCTCATGCATGTAGGTGTGGGTCAGAGCACGCCTGCCTATAGCTGCTCGCTGATGACCAGGCACCCTTCCCTGACAAGGAGTTTCAAGTGCTGGGAGTGTCTGCTCCACTTGGCATGCCTTGGCTCGCTGACGTCAGCAGGTGTCATTGCTCCCAGTTACCTCCCAGGGTGTGTGCCTTCAAGAAGCTGTTCTGCTCCAGTGAGCAGGCCCGGGTGGCTCTGGGAGGGTGGCATCCTGGCACATCACTCTGTAGAGAGATGAGAGAGGGTGAGAAGTAAGAGATTGGGGGAGGAGCTTGGAACAGGCCAGTGTGGACAAACACTTGGCCCATTTTCAAGCCAGGAAGTTTACAGAGTCATGTAGGTCATCTAGGTCCATGTATCCCGGCAAGCACTGGGGGAGATTTGGGTGGGGGTGGCAGGGACAAGCCATGCTGGGGTAGGCATTGTATGTGCTGCCTCTCTTTCTTTCCCTAGAGCCCTTGGCCCATTCACCTTCCAGGACAGGCCTGCTTGAGTCACAGGGGGGGGTGACAATGAAGAACTCACTGGTGTTATTGTCCCCAAGAGCGAGTCTGTCTTATGCATGTAGGATTCTTAGGGTTCTCATTCATGGCTAGGCAGGAGGACACCTGGCAGAAGTGCTCTGAGCAGGGCCGAGGGCCCTTGTCAGTTAAGTTGCTGTCCCATATCGCTCCAGAGGAGTGTCTCAGAGCATGGCTTCATGCTCTTGGCTTCTTCATATAGGGTTCTCCTGAGACTGTTGGTCAGCGTCCCGTGAGGCCAGCCTGTTGGTTCATGAGGGTTCTGTCTCCTCAGCACATCAGTGTCCTAGGAGGTATGGCTGGGAGGGGAGACATGGAGGTTTCTGGAGCTCCATACTGAGAGCGAAGGGCTCTCCCCTTCTCATCAGATTTCCTTCTTTGGAATCAGAGCTCAGGTATGAGTTCACTGCTCTTGGCTACTGGCTTCTGACACCCTAGGCTTTGAGACACAGAGCCTAGCTTCTCATGGATAATGGCATGCTTTTATTCCTCACATGGAGCCTGACAAGGCCTCCGGTTCTCAGGAAACCTCATGGGCACAAGCATGGATGGCGACCGGCTATTTACTTGAGTGTTATGTTTCATATGTGCCTCTGGATATTTGCATACAAGGCATGTATGTTAGCAGGTGCACGTGTGCTCACTGCTGGCATTTGGGGGTTTACTGCATATGCCTTAGCTTAAGTATTTATGAACTATAACCTCATGAGTGAGTCTGGCTTACTCAGCCACAATACTACGTCAGTTTATAGGTCTTACTTGTATTATGTGTGTGAGTTACACACATACACACACACATATTGTTGCAGTCAGCATTCTCTGTTGTTTTGCAGAAAGAACCCAAACAAAAGAGGCTTGTGGAGGAATGGGTTTATTTGGCTTATGGACTTGAGGGGAGACTCCATTCTGGCAGGGAAAATGATGACATGAGCAGAGGGGTGGACATCACCTCCACCACAGCACTGCAAACAATGGCAGGAAAGTATACCAAACACTGGCAAGGGGAAGCTGGCTTATAACCCCATAAGCCTGCTCCTGACAACACAGCTCCAGCGAGGTTCTAATTCCCAAACTGCCATCAGCTGAGGATCTATCACTGAGAACACATTCATTTGTTTGTGGGCGACACCTGGATCAAACCATGGCATATATACATATACACATATACATATACACACATATATGCAAGAGCAATATCCCTGGATGAAGCATCGCCTGCATCATAGTATGGGCTCTACTTGCTACACATTTGTGGGGTCTTTGCTGTGGGTGGGCTTCTGCTCTCAGTTCAGCTTTTGCAAAGGGAAACTGATGGGCTTCGGTTCTGATGGTAGATGATGAAGGCGAACAATAGGAGTTGCCAGAGAGGGAGGGCAGCACAGCAGGTACCTTACCCATCATCCACAAGAACAGAAGAAGTGTTTTGTGTGTGTCCATGGGTTTGAGTACGGGTGTGCTCATGCTGCAGTGTGCATGTGAAGATCCTTGACTTCTGCCTCGTTTGAGGCAGGGTCTCTGGCTCACCACTGTGTATTTCAAAGCTATCTGGTCTCCACTCCTCCCATCCCCCATCTTGCTGCAGAATGGCTAGGATTACAGACACTCGCCACTGCATCTGGCTTTATGTGGGTTTTGGGGACCCGGACTCTAGCTTTCACACTTGCACAGCAAATATTTTACCCACTGAGCCACTTTCCTCGATTCTCTGCTGGAGAGATGCTGAGGGGATCCTCTCCCTTCTCGTGTCTCCATAATTCTTCTGGCTTTCTACCCTGCTTCTGTGTGGATTAAATCCCTGAGCTGGGATTCAGCTCCCCTTGGAGTCTTTAGGGTACTCAGGGGATACAGACACCAAGGTGCTGATGGGTACTAGCTCCTTCCTGAAGGCCACTTCTGGTCAGTATCCTGATGAGTGACAACCTCCTGGCTACAGGCGTTCGGCTCTAGTTGGCTGTATCGAAACACACAGGCAGGTGCTCCAGAGTACTTTACCTCCTCGGTCTGAGAGGAGCCCTCGCCTCTTGGATCCTTTGGTCTGCGTCTCCTTTGTACTTGCCTTGTGGTGCTGAGATCTACCTCTATCTAATTCTTGCTTGCCAGTGGGCTCCCTGGAGTTGTATGCATGTAAGTGTGTGTCCTGTCCACCTGTGACACTCTGCTGGCTATCCCCTCCAAGCTCACCATAGCCCTGGGATGGCCTGTGCCAGGGCCATTTCTGCCCAGGGCCATGTCTCTGCTGGCTATCCCCTCAGACTCACCATAGATAGGCCTGGGATGGCCTTTCCAGGGCCATTTCTGCCCAGGGCCATGTCTCTGCTGGCTATCCCCTCAGACTCACCATAGATAGGCCTGGGATGGCCTTTCCAGGGCCATTTCTGCCCAGGGTCATGTCCTTGCCCATGGTGCTGGCTCACAGATGCCTCTGGCTACTTACTGCCTGCATGTTCCCATCTTTATTTTGCTCCAGCCTCCTGGAGTGGGTGTCTGTCACTGCTGCACTCACTAGCTACCTTGCTCCTGGGAGCCTAATGGGTGGGTCTCCAAACTAGTGAGTAGTGCATTGAGTCACAGGGTGGCGGTCCTTCCGCGTGAGGGCAGGGAACCTGGGCGCAGACTCGCCACAGTTGGCATCAGGCTGCTGGGATGATCTATGACTTCTGGAGGCTTCCATTCAGAATGTGCAAGAAGTCTTGTGACCTGGTGGGCCCCCACCCCAAGCTGTGCAGGCAGATCTGCTCATAGTACAGGGACACAAGGCCCTGCTGAAGGTCCATAACCCGCCCCCCAACCCTGCTGGTTCCTCTTAATAGGGGTACAGCCCCTCCTTCCCAGCCTGAGCCAGTTTTGATGGAAGAGCTACATCCAGTCCAGAATGCTGGGTAGATGGGTTTGTGCCAGACACTCTGGAGACCCCAATGCCACCCAGCAAGGTTTGTAGTGTGCAAGATGAAAGAGGTGACAGTTACCTCTGACCTTTTCCACCAGAAGCTGTTCAGAGGCAGGTGCCCAGGCTGATGAAGTGGCCATGCTAGGCATGGGCTGTCTTAGCTAGATATGAACTGGATCTGGTCATATCTTGCTTGTCCCATATGCCAGAGATTGACATTGTCACTCATCTTACAGACAAGGAGCTGGAGCCACTCAGCTGGGGAGTGTCAGGGCTGTGATGTGTACTCACATCTGTCATTCTGGAACTTTCAACCTTCTAGTGGTGCATGCATGTACATGTATGCATATATGTGCACAATTATACATGGGTGGTTGTGATGTCATTGTTACCTCTTTCCCACAGAGTGGTGGAGCTGACACCCTTTGTGACTGTGATGCACATTTATCTATAGCAAGGAGGCAACTAACCCCATCGCATGCTTCCTGACCTGCCAGTGAATCCTCTATGTCTTGGCAGTGTGTGTCTGTGCCAGGAATCTGCCCATGTGGACAGAGGTGTGGCACAGGGCAGAGGGAGGAGAATGGTGCTGACCACAGGGAGGAGGAAGAGTGCAGGCTGTGGGTGGCTCTTGCTCTGGGCTTCACTGTGTGGTTCTAGGTCAGTGACCTTCCTTTTCTCAGCTGCAGCCTGCTTGCCTCTTCCTGGGGTGACGCTTCAAGATGGGGAGCAGGGCTGCACGCTCTGCTGTGCCCCTGGACCAAGTGTCCTTTGAAGGGATCTGATTGTGAGTGGGAAGAGGCTGTGCTTCTCATGACTGATGGTGATGGAGACAGCACACACGCCACTGACCAGGAGCTGGCCCAGAGATCAGCAGCAGCATAGCATGGCTGGGGTGGTGGGGACTTAGGAGGGGAGGGGCCTCAATTCTCAGCCATAGCCCTGAAGCACGAATGAGATAGGAGTAAATGAATGAATGAATGAACACCATTCCTCCTGCAACCATCTTCATTATTGCCTTCTTTACCCTCCAGGCCCAGGGCCACCCCAGTGTGACCTCAGCCCCTTCCCCATGTGATGAAATAGTTATCCTCAAGATCCTTGTCTCTACTCAGGAAGAATGGAATAGAAAGACAGTGAAGGGTAAACGAATAAAAATTGGAGTCTCAGCTCTCAGTCACAGGGTGATATCAATGGAGAGGACAAGGGTGGTGGTTACAGCTGACTCTTGGTGGCAATGGGTTGCCGACTGAGGCAGTTTGAATGTAAAGTGTCCCCCATAGCCTCATATTCAAGCCCCAACTAGTGGAAGCCCAGGAGGTGGAGCCTTGCTGGAGGAGGTGTGCCACAGGGGTGGGCCTTGAGGTTTATTAACCCAGCTCTAAGCCCGGCACTTAGATTACTTCCTCCCAGATATGTGATGGTTTCCTGCTTGGCCCTGCTTTTCTCTGCCACGATGAAACTTCCATTTGAAATTCTAAGCTTTAAATAAACCATTCCCTCTCATAAGCTACTTTTGGTCAGGTGCTTTGTCCCAGCAATAAGAAAGTAGTTGACCAAGAGGATGAGAAGGCATCACAGTCCTGAGTCCTTGACTGGCTTCAGGATGCCAATGAAGAGAGATTCAAGCAAGAACGTGGACCAGACCACCATGCCAACAGCAGTTCCCATTGGAGCAGGGGTCAGGGGCTATGGGAGTGGCGAGCATTGGGTCCGCTCTGATGCAGGATCCTGGGGCTGCCAGCCTTGCCCCAAGCCAGAGGCAAGTCTAAAGCACATGTGTGCAGGAGGCACAGGGGCCTCGGAGGTGGAGGAAGGTCTCACAGCCCAAGCCCAAGCAGCCCTGGGGTCCATACATGCTTGAATCCAGCTCTTGGAGGCAAGACAGGTCTTGGTTCTTAGAAGGTGTCTTCGCTCTTTGGACTCCCAAGAGTCTATTCTCTGAGGAGCACAGGGCAGGCTTTATATAGGCGTAGGTTCATGCAAATGAGGTGAGAATCGTGGGGACCAATCTGGAAGGTCTGTCAGTCTACAAAGAGTCTAAAAGAACACTTTTCTTCTCCTGTCACCATGACCATTGCCATGTGGTGGTGTTGGTTTTAAAAAATATGGCCAAGGGCTGGTAAGATGGCTCAGTGGTTAAGGTGCTCACCTGCAAAACCTGGTGACCCCAGCTCCATTCCCCAGTGCCCAGGTAGAGCTGAGGCACAGAGTAGCAATGCGCCTGGAGTTCATTTGCCATGGCTGGAGGCCCTGGCATGCCATTCTCTCTCTCTCTCTCTCTCTCTCTCTCTCTCTCTCTCTCTCTTTCTCTAAGTACTGGACTTAGAGCTGGGTTAATAAACCTCAAGGCCCACCCCCAGTGGCACACCTCCTCCAGCAAGGCTCCACCTCCCAAACTTCCACCAGCTGGGGCCTGAGTATGAGGCTATGGGGGACACTTTATAAATTAAGTAAACATTATGAAAATATTTTTTAAAATGGCAGAGTATGGAGAGCTAGTGAACGTTTCCTGCCTGCACTCCAGTGGACACTGCAGGATGGCGCATGGAGCAGCAGTGAGAGCCAAGGAAATCTCTGCCATCTTAACAAAGCTTTCAAAAGCCAAAGCCATTTGTGTTGGGGTGGGGGTAGGGGAATTCTAAGCCCCACTTGCCTACTTCCGACTCTCCAATCACACTTGGGGTCCCTTTCTCATCTTAATGAGTTGGCTCTGACAGGATCCTTTGGGATCTTGCAGGTTTTCGAGTGGGTGGAGTGGCAGCCCACCCGAGGTCAGCCTCCAGGACGTAATGATAACCATAGGCATGTGACCAAGAAGCTGGTTTAAACTAACAATCCACTGGGAGTGTTGCTTAGTGGTGTAGCACGTGCTTAACATGTGCAAGCCCGAAGGAAGGAAGGAAGGAAGGAAGGAAGGAAGGAAGGAAGGAAGGGAGGGAGGGAGGGGCTGAGGACATGGATCAGTTAGTAAAGTCTTCACATGCATGAATATCTGAGTTAAATCCCCTGCACCCATGTAGAAATGTAGGGCATAGCCGTATGCATGCACATGCATGCGTGTGCACACACACATGCACGCATGAACACACGTACATGTGCCATGCACACATGCACACACATGCACATGCACGCGCACACACATGCACGCACACACGAACACATGCACGCACATGCACAACATACACATGTGTGCACGCACACACGCACACCCATGCTCACATGCATGCACAAGAACACACACGTGCATCAACACTCATACATACATACACACACACCCATATGCAGACATAGACATACATGTAGAAAAATAAGGATGCAATCAACCCAACCAAACCAGATTGCCTCGCCCTCACACCACTCCAGCCAGCTCGGCTCCTAGCTTGAGACACGGTCGAGGCTCACTGGAGCACCCCATGTACTCAGGAACCTTGAGCTTGCAAAAGGAAGCAGTTCCCTGGGGAGAGCCCAGACTGGTAACATAGTAGGCACTCTCCTTCCTGGCAGATCTCTGGATGCTGATGGCTGGCTGGGCTTCGCTGTCAACCAGTTGCCTCTTTTTATGCCCACCAATCATCAGACTGGTTTTCTACTAAAATGGGTCCTGAGGCCAAAAATATACTTGGCAGCCTCTAATGGCACCCAGTGGCTCTATGGTACCAACCTTTAGCCTTGACTACACCCAGGATAGATTAGAAGGTGCACTCTGGGATTTCCTTAGATACAAGGGAGACAAATAAAAAACAAACAAACAAAAAATTCCTTAGAGTGACCAGCTAATTTATTGGTTTTTAAGTACCAATAGACCAGGAGTGTCTTTCAAAGGTATAATAATTTAGTCTCTGTTTCCATTCCTTCTACTAGTTTAAAAGATGTCATAGGGCACTAAATATCCCCCAAAGGCTTTAAATAACACAGCTAAGGAACTCTGAGGGGGGGGGTACCTGATAGACTGGGTACCTATACTTGTCTGAAGGTGTCCTTTCTTAGTTCTGAGGTTCAAGTGATGAGAAAGGCAATTATATAAAGTCACATGGTTTAGGACATCCTCACAACAGCCCAGGGTGCTACATTTGCCATTATCAAGGTCAAATATTATATATTAAATATTATATACTTATATTTATATTTATTATTATATATATATATATTTATTATATATTATATATACATACACATATATGTGTGTGAATATATGTTTATATTTCTGATACCTCTATAGGAACAGATTCAATCCATGTTCAGTGAACAGTTTTGGGAGTAGATCTCAGGTTTTTCACAGTGAAAAAAGATTCTACCTCTCATAGCCCTTATAGGTATTAATTTTTGAACCTTGTATACTCACCTGATGTTTTAACTTTATCTCTGCTTGTTTACAGTCAGGGTTACTCCTCCACCAACAAGGGCAGGCAGAACTTGCCTTTACTTTCTGCCTCTGACTGAGGCTGGCTCACTGAAAGCTGGGGTCACCCTGGGGCCAGGACCTACCTCCACCCCAGATGTGATGTCCTGTCCTGTCCTGTCCTTGGAAGGAATCCATACTGTCAGGCACAATCAGCAGGGACTTGCAGGCTGGAGGTGGGGAAGCTGATCTGGGAGGAGGAAGGGGCAGGATTCCCCGTGGGGCTGGGGCAGGTTGCAGTTTATTTGCCTTTTCTTCTCCTCCTCCTCCCCTGCATCCTCTCTCCCGTTTCTGGTGCTGCCCACTGTAACCCGACTCCTTGGCCCCACTCTGGGAGCCCCCCCTCTCCCCAGCAGCAGAGCCCAGAAGTACAGCACACCATCCACGCAGGCCCAAGTGCCACATCACTGCACCCTCCCGCAGTGCCCAACTCTACCATGCTGCTGGCACCGCAGCTCCTGGCTTTGCTGGCCGTGCTGGCTGCTGTCCATCCTGGCTGTGTCCCTGGCCAAGGCCCCACTGGTAAGCTCCCCCCTCCACAGCGCTCTTCTGGGTAGAATGAAGCCCCCCCCCCAACTCATGGGAGAACTTTCTTCCAGTGGGTCACAGAACTATTATTGCCCAGGGAAAATGTCCCTAAGGTGGGTGCTATGTGACCCTAAACTAATAAGGGGATCTTTTCCCCCTGAGGAACACTGGGCTTTAGAAGTACACAAAGGCTGGGTCTCCAGGCATCCTGCAACTTTGGGGTCAGTAGAGGGACACTGTGACAGCCAGAGGCAGATGAGGTCTTGGGTGGTGCAGGTACCAGGGTCCAGGTCAGAGCGAGCATCTGTCAAGACTTTGCAGGTTAGAGGCTTGCTGAGTCACACGTCCTTCTAGGAATTGGGAGGTGCTGGCCACAGCCTAATCCTGAACCCTCTCTCTCAACCTGTGCTGCAATGTGGCCAATTTGTCTTTGGAAGTGACCTGTTAGAGAGTTGGGGTGCTTCTGGGGGTTTGGAGCTGGGAGAGGGGAGGGACCAGGTACACCTGGGAGGACAGGGTCTGTTTGTGAACTCAACTGAGAGGGTCCTCACGGCTGCAATCTTCAGTCCTGGGCTCAGTCTTGGCTCTATAAATCCCAGAAACTGGGCCTTAGTTTCCCTCACTATCTGGAGTGTATTTGGGGTGCATCTGGTCCACATTCTTGGGTTCTTTGTTAGGATCAGCTCTCAGCACTTCTGGCTGGCTGCGTTCCCCAGGGGCCTTAGGGCTCATGGTGTTAGATTCTGAATCTCAGATACTAGGGTTTAGGTCCTCTGAGGACTTGTCTGCCTGACTAGGTGGCTGTGTGGGGGAAAATGTTGTTTTTTCTCACTTTCAGCTTAGGTTTTCCTCTCCACCCCCTGTTTCTCCAGACTTTGGTCCATTGTGTGAGTTCAGTGTGTGTGTGTGTGTGTGTGTGTGTGTTTGTGTGTGTGTGTATATGTGTGTGTGTGTGTGTGTGTGCACGTGTGTGCAAGTGTGTGAATGTGAACCTGACAGAAGCCCGTATGTACCTGTTGGCAACACTGGAACTTGCAGTGTCATGAGTGGATCCTACCGTGGGCTCCTGAGATCCCAGGAGATGTTCAGAATCACAGGCTTCTTGGGGGCTTCTCCTTCAGGAAGCCTTCACTGGGTGGCTTCTGGGGAATTATAGCACCCCGTATTTGACCAGGGCCTTGGTGCTGGTACCCCTTTCTCACAGGACAGGCAGGAAATCTGTCTCTGGCTGAGCAAGGCTGAGCACCATGGTGTTTCTGGGGTCTCTTCTCCCCTTCTGCGTGCGTCAATGTCCAGTATGTTTGTAGGCTGTGGAGGGACGTGGACAGAGCTCAGAATTCTGAATCTAAGCTTCGTATTTGAGGGTGACCACAACCTGCTTCTCCATGTCCCGAGCAAGTCTGCCCTCACCCCTCCACCTACTCTCTTCCCTGATGGAGGACTCTGGGTCTTCACTGAGCTTGAGTTTTGGATTTAAACCCTGACTCTTGTACTGTTGTGTGACCTGGAGAAGTTGTCCTGACCTCTCTGAGTGCACCCAGGCCTCTCTGCTATTAGAAGGGTTGAACAGGGAAAAGCTGTTCCTGAGTTGAAGAAATGATTCCCTCTAGTGGTCAAGATACATCAGATCCATGAACAGCTAAAATGTCCTTTTGGAACCTGGAAAGATTGATTTTGATAACAAAAAGTCTAATCCAATGCATCCAAAATACTATTCCAGTTAGTTATTTCACGGCTACAAAATTATCAATGTCATTGCCCACCTTTTTAAAATACTAAGGCTAAAGTTTGGTGTTGCCCTCAGCAGTTTTTTAAAAAAATATTTGTAAGTAGAGAGAGACACAGAGAGAGAGACAGACAGAGAGAGACAAAGAGAAGAGAGACAGGGAGAATAGGCACATCAGGACCTCTGGCCACTGTAAACAAACTCCAGATGAATGTGCCAACTTGTGCATCTGGCCTTAACCACTGAGCTCTCCAGCCCCCATCAGTTTTGACTTGCTGGTTTGAAGCCCATCAGCTTCATTGGCATGTTGGCTGTCAGTTATGTTAGGGTGACTTTAGGCCCTTTCAGGACTCACTCTTTCACTCCTGATATGTTCCAAAGACTTCTGGGGTCAGGCATCCAGGGGCATGCATGTCTCATGGGTCATGAGAGGTGGTGGGCAGTAGTGATAGACCAATGTGGTGTCCCCAGCATCTGCCGAGTAGATGCTGAGATGCACAGCATGACTCTGGATCAGCTTGTCCATCCCTCGCTTTATATGCATTAATCAGAGCCCCAGAGAGACCCAGGCTGCCGGTGAGGCCCTGCTTCGTTCTGTAGCCAACTATGCATTCTCCAGGTCCCACCACAAATGCACTCAATCCAGAGATCTCAAACCCCAATCCTTAGGAACTTTCTTAAAAAGAACATTGGGAGTTTTAAAAAATATTTTTAAATTAATTAATTTGTAAGGAGAGAGAGAAAGAGAGAGAGAGAGAGAGAGAGAGAGAGAGAGAGAGAGAGAGAGAGAGAGAGAGAGAGAGAGAGAGAGAGAGAGAGAGAGGAGAGAATGGGCACACCAGGGCCTCCAGCCACTACAAATGAACTCCAGATGCATGCGCCACCTTGTGCATCTGGCTTTAAATGGGTACTGGGGAATCAAACTCAGGTCCTTAGGCTTTGCAGGCAAGTGCCTTGGAACCATCTCTCTAGCCCTCTAGGAACTTTTTTTTTAAATAAAAAAGAATATTTTTGTTTAATTGCAAGGAGGGAGAGAATGTGTGTGTGTGTGTATGGGTGTTTTCAGGGCCCCTAGTACCCACATAAAGCCAGATACACAAGCTTTTTTTTCCTTTTTTAAAAATTTATTGTCCATAATGAGTTACAACATTTAGTGGGCAAACAATGAGTTGTTATCCCCAATTCCCCGCTGCCCTCCCCTCCCCCCTCCACTGGATAACCTCCTCCATGGGTCGTCTGGATCAGTCCTTGTGACAGGGGACCATGGATAGCCTAGTATTCAGCCAGGTTCTCCTGGCCATGCCTCTGGAT
>PVHP010010897.1:0-18278 GCA_004024765.1 Zapus hudsonius | reverse complement strand
GATACACAAGCTTTTAATGAGACTTTGCTTGGAAATAGGGTTTTTGCAGGTGATCTAAATCCAATAATTAGTATCCTTAGCAGAAGAGGGAACGTTAAACAACAATACACACATGCAGGAAAGTCCTGCCAGGCATAGATGGAGCCACGAGCCAAGGACACCAGGAGGCTCCAGGAGCTGGAAGGGACAGGGGTTCCTCTGTAGAGCTTCTGAGAGAGCATGCCTGGCACACCTTGCCTTCTGATACCTAGTCTGTGAGGCTTTGCCTTGGAAGCCCCTGTAAATGGATCTGCCATCTCTTTGGTGTGGTGGATCCCCAGAAGTGGCTGGGGGTCCACTGGGCAGCTTCTAGCCACTGGCCACCTTCTTGAGTCCTGATAAAACTCCAAGGCATCACTTTTGACTAAGATCATGTGTGCCATAAAACACCAAAGCCTGGTGGGGGGAATGGGAAGTCACACTGGTTAGTCACTCCTTATGCCCCAGCTCTCCTGTGCTGAGCCTTATTTGGGGTCCAGGAACCACTGTGAGTCACTTCATTGTCCCCTCAACAGCCCAACCAGGTAGCACTATAATTATATTATTACATATAATTGTATTATATATAATTACATTATTACATATAATTACATTGTATTATATATAATTGTATTATCTTAGTGTATAATGAGCTACCAGACAAGGGATATTAATCCTCCAACCTCAATTTCCTCATCTGTGAGCCAGAGAGACTGGAAGCCACGTGAGGACAGCAGAGTCTCCTTTTCTTTTTCTTTTTAAAAATTAATTTATGGATTGATCTTTTGCATGTGCACACTGCATGTGGTGTGGTGTGTGGGATGTATGTGTTGAGGCTGGCCTGGGACTTGACCTTGACCTTGGCCTGGGCTTGCCTGCAGCGGCCTGCTGGAGAACTCGGGTGATCCCTCCATCACCCACTTGCCTGTTTTTTTCCTTGAGACAGAGTCTCTTAATGATTCTAGACCTTTCCGTTCATGAGCCCCAGTCATTCTCCAGTCCTTGCTCTCCACAAACCTGGGGTTATAGACATGCATGTCCATGCCCAGCTGTTTAAATGGGTTCTGGAGATTTGAACTCAGGTGGTCTCAGGTCCTCAGGTACTTTCACAGAAAGGACATTTAACCACTGAGCCATCTCTCCAGTTCAGGATCCTTTTTTCTGACCCATGAGTGGTGGTCTAGTCTTTGGGGTGGGCCCTTGATTGCTTTAAGGAACATGAATAAGACCAGGTTTCTCTGAGTACAGGAGATAACTTGTGCCCAAGTTCAAGTAGGTTCTTCCACTCACGCTCCATCTTCGGAGTGTCACTGAGTCTGCAGGCTCTCGCACCCAGCTCAGGGTGCATGGCACAGTACAAGGGCAGGGGGTTGAAGTCATCTTCTGCTGAGGCCTCATCTCTGAGCAGAGTGCCCCTTCCTTGGGTACTGCCTTGGTCCGAGAAAAAGAACGCGACGGCACATGGCTGTGAGTCCAGAGTTCGCAGCAGCTCTGGGAATTGTAGGCCAGGCATCTAGATGAGATGGGATTCATACCAGGCACCCATGGGATCCCACCACATGACCTGATATTGCTGGACATCTTTGCTGCATTGACAGCAGGTGGCGATGGTGTCATATTCCAGTTAGGCTTCTGGACATCTCTTCTGTGTTCCCTAAAGCATTGCTGTGCTGGGCTTCCATTCTGCGGTGGGTGGTGATGGCACACGGCTGGAACCCCCAGGATCCCAAAGCTCACCATTTCCCCCGAGATAGCCTCAGTCCCTTGTGTTCTGTTTGCACTTATTTCTGTGTGCTGTGGGGTGTTGGGGTTTGGCGTGGCCATCTGCAGCTCTCATCAGGCACTGTAGGAAGATCATGTCTAGTCTTGGCCTTCCCCAGCAGTGTCCCCAGCTAGAGCCTTCATGCACTGTGTGGGGCCTAAAGCAGGGACAGCAAAGACAGGTGTCTTCAACTAATCAATCATGGGATATTGTCCTGGACCTCGCTGGGTACCAAGTGTGTGTCATCTTCACAATGTGTGCAAAGAGTGATTATAATAAGTTACATCAAATGCAGCAATAGGGAGGGGCTTGTCCAGGCTTCTACTGGGATGGCTGGGTGGACCCGGAGAGATGACCAGGTCTGGGGCTTCTTTCCTACCCTCATGGCTCATAGTTTTAGTGCTCTCTGCCATTGATTCAGACAAAGAGGGAGAGGGCATCTCTGGGTGACAGACTTCTTCCCAAGGGACTGGACATACCCAGATCCACGTTGACAAGGGTGTGTGTGCATTGCTCACCATCGGTTAAGCCAGGTGTGGTGGGATACACCTGTTATCAGAGCACTAAGGAGGTAGAAGCAGGAGGATGAGGAGCTCAAGGTCATCTGCTACATAGTGAATTTGAGGCCAGCCTAGGTTACATGAGACCCTGTCTCAAAAAATACCTACAACAGGGTAGGGCTGGAGAGATGGCTCAGTGGTGTGTGCTTCCTATGCAAATAGGAGGGTATGAGAGGGCCTGAGACTGTCTAAGTTCAAGTTCTCCAGCACCCAGGTGAGCATCTGGACGTGGCCATGCACATCTGTAATCCCAGTCCTATGGGGAACAGAGACTGGAGAATCATTGGGGCTTGTGAAAATGGCAAGTTCCAGAATTAGCAAGAGACTCCATCTCAAGGAAGAGATGGGCAGGTGAGTAACTGAGGGCACACCCAACATTCTCCTCTGGCCTCTGCAGGAGTGCGAACGTGGTACCATATCACGTACAAAAACAAGAGCAGGGCTGGAGCGATTGCTCAGTGGTTAAGGTACTTGCCTGCAAAGCCTCACGACCCGAGTTGGATTTCCTAGTACCCAGATGCATAAAGTGGCATATACATCTGGAGTCTGTCTGCAGTGATTGGAGGCTTTTCTCTCTGTCTGTCTTCTCGCAAATAAAAAAAATACTTAAAAAAAAAAACAAGAGCAAAGTGAAGGTGGAAACCAAATCTTCCCTGTGACTGACTGGCACAGGTGTCATACCCAAGTGCAGTCACCCCATAAGAGCTTGCTGAGCTGATCGGTGGATATCAGGATGGTGCTACCCATGAGCACCAGGGAATTCTGGCCTGAGCCACCTGCTGCATCCCATTGTGAGCTGGCATTCATCTGCTTTTAAGATGCCAGATCTTGCAAGGATCCCTAAAAGTGTTGAACCCATGCCAACTTCCTGACCAGGCTGGGTCCTGTCTAGGGCCAGGATAGAGCACAATCCCTCCGGTTCTCCTCCTCGTGGGATCCCCATTGCCCTTGAGAACACACACTTGCTCATGAGTGCAGTCTCTTCATGGCCCTGGCCATTTCCACCATCCACCTATCATTCTCTCCAAGACCATCAGTGCCCACCCAGTGCCAGCCCACTTATACCCAAGACAGAGTTCCCTCTTGGGAGCCCTTCCTCTCTCTTAGTGTGCACTGAGCACCAGCTATCATTCCACAAGAACTTGGCTGTTGTCTCATTGGTGGGGAGGGTATTACTAGTCCTGGGGTTTTACTATGGGATCCACAAAGCCAGGCTTGAAGAGGGCATAGAGACCCCACAGTTGGAGATATATATATATATATACATCATAATGTATATATATCCAATTATAATATATATCCAATTATATATAATTGTAATATATAATTATAAAATATATCCAATTATATATATTATATATCCAATTATAATATATAATATATATAATCCAATTACATATCCAACTGTGGGATCTCTATGCCCTCCTCAAGCCTGGCTTTGTGGAGAACAAATATATAAATATTTTATATATACATATATATATATTTGCCAGGAGAGAGAGAGAGAGAGAGAGAGAGAGAGAGAGAGAGAGAGAGAGAGAATGGGTATGCCAAGGCCTCTTGACACTACAAACCACCTCCAGATGCATGAGCTACTTTGTGCATATGGCTTTATATGGGTACTGGGGAACGGAAAGGAACCTGGACCAGCAGGCTTTGCAAGCAAGTACCTTTACCTGTTGTTGAGTCATCTCCCCAGCTCCTGGAAGGGTAGTTTTATGTGTTGATCTTTGTTTTTTATTTCTGAGGAGTCCCCAATTCACGAAGCTATGAGACCCCTTACAGTGTTTTGGGTGGGGGAGCCTACTTGGATGGCCCTTGTCTGGGCTTTGAGCCCTGTGTGAAGGAGCCCTTGGCACAGTCTAGTGATGATGGCTCAACACTCAGGATGCTGGGAGAACTGGCCGGTATGGTTGGTCACAGGAATGCGGCCTCTGAGAACCACAGGTCCATCCCAGGCTAAGCAGAGCAAAGCCATTTAGCCTGTCAGACTTGAGATTCTTCACTCAAGATGGGTCCCTGCACAGAGGACAGAGGGTGGCAGTTTGGGCTGAAAGGGATGAAGCCGGCAGATGGAGGAGCGGGGCCAGGTCCCCAGAGAGCTCTCAGTAAAGGCATAGACCACAGAGATGTGTGTTACTAACTCGGGTCCTCTTCCTTCTCAGGTGACTGCCGCAGGCTGGACGCTGCAGATCGTGGTAGGCACTTCACTTCCTTGTGTCATAAAGGCACTTCAGACCAAGGCCTTGGTTTCTGCAGTGGGAAACAGATAGCAGGGCCTGTCTAAGCTCTGCCTGCAAAGCCCTAGAGGCATCAGAGCAAAGCAAGAGTACAGACCTGCCATGAGGTTTATCTGCTGGTCCATCCCTGCCCACCCAGCTCTGCCCTCTCTCCCAGGCCCAGGGCACTGCTAGAGGGCTGGGGCCTTGGAGGGAACAGCATTGCATTTGTCCCTTGTATTTTTTTCTGGGGGGGGCAGTTCTGGGGATGGAGCCCAGGGTTGCTTGCATGTTAAGTACAGGCTATATTTCTGAGGCACACCCTAGCCCAGAGGAACTGTCCTTGCCTCTCAGCTCTCTGGGCATGAGCTGGGCCTCCCTCTGATAAGAAGGGGGAAGGCATCTCATTGGATGGTTTTGAAAATGTTGGAACAGTGCTGAGCATAGAGATGCTTTTCTGGAAGAGGTCAACATCTCTCCTGACAAGTATGGGCATCTGGAATATTCTACATGGAGAAACTACTTTTACAAAACTTGGCATGGAATCATATGCCTATCAGTCCAACACTTAGGAGGCTGAGGCAGAGGACTGGCATGATTTCTAGGCCAGCATGGGCTGCAGGGTAAAGACCCTCTCTCAGAAAACCAAAATAAAATCAAGGCTATAGATAATTAAAAAATTATTTGTGTGTGTGCTCATATGTGTGAGTGTGGGTAAACACGTGCCACTACATACATGTGGTGAAGGTCCAAGGATAACTTTTGGATCGGTTTTGGCCTGATCACCTCATTTAGGGCAGAGTCCCTTACTCTGAATTTTTTAAAAAATCATTTTATTTATTTGCAAGCAGAGAGAGACAGAGACAGAGAGATAAAGGGAGAGAGAGAGAGAGAGAGAATATGGGTGTGCCAGGCCTCTAGTCATTGCAAATGACTTTCAGATGCATGCACTACTTTGTGTATCTGGCTCACGTGGGTACTGGGGAATTGAACCCAGGTGGTTAGGCTTTGCAGGCAAGCACCTTAACCACTGAACCATCTCTCTAGCCCTCCTTGCTCTGCTGTTCTTTGCTGGGCTTGCCCCAAGCTTCTGGGACATTCTCTAGTCTCTGCTTCCTATCTCTCTATCAGCATACTAGGATTATAGAAACCCACCATGGCTGCTGGCTTTTTACACGGAGTCTGGGGATCGAACTCAGGTACTCCAGGTTGGGTGGTGGGGTGCGTTATCCACTGAGCCATCTCTCCAGCCCCATAATATATTTTGAGCAGAGAGAAGCTGGGCATGATAACTTCGTGCTTGCCAATCTGGACAGGGTAAAGTGGCAAAATCTTAGGCCTGATGGGTGATGGGAGTGGATAATGGTATATGTGTGGGTGCAACCAACAGCTGCAGGAGCTCTGTTCTGCACCAGAGGGTTTTGGAGAGCCTTGTCTGGCAGAAAGGAACCTCAGGAAGCAGGATAGTTGGAGCTGTCCACACAGTACTAGCCATGAAGATCAAATTCAGTGTCCAGTGACAGATGACCTGGCTTCCTCTGGCTTGTGTTTAAAATGTTCTTGTGAGAAGTGGGACAGAGCCAGGCTTGGCCAGATGCAGCCATGAGAACAGACTCTCTAGTGAGGACCAGCCTTTCCGCCAGAGAGGTGAGATCACCACTTAGGGTGCATGCTTATGGGTATCTTTACTTTTGGGCTGTCATAGGCTGGCACCTGCTTCTGCATCTTCTGCTGGTGTTCATGTCTCTGAAGCCCTGGCACACTTGCTGGCGGGTGGCTGGGTGCAGTCAGTGCAGGAGCCCTTCCTGCATCTTCCATGGGCCCTGCTTCCTCCATAAAGGCCCCGCTCTCACGGTCTCCACAGCTTAGGGATACCCCATCCCTACAGGCCCTGGTCCTGGGTGGGGTCTGCTAGGGTGTGGGCATTGTGTGACTTGCTGACCCCATTCCCTCAGCCACCTGCGTGGATCTGCATCTCAGAACCTGTGCGGATGCCACCTACAACCAGACGACCTTCCCCACACCTCTGGAGCATCGGTCATGGGAGGTGGTCGAGTCCAGCCCCGAGTACATGCTGCTGGGTGTATTGCACTTTCTGCTGGAGGGCCAATGCAACCCTGACCTGCGGCTGCTGGGCTGTGCTGTACTGGCCCCTCGGTGCCAGGACAGCCACATGCGCAGGCCCTGCCGGCATGTCTGTGAGAACCTGAGGGAGGCCTGCAAGCCAGCTTTTGATGCCATTGACATGGCCTGGCCTTACTTCTTGGATTGTGCCCGCTACTTTGCGCAGGAGGAGGAAGGCTGCTATGACCCACTGGAGCAGCTCCGGGGTAAGGCAAGGCAGCACGTAAGCGCTGGGTGCTCACTGCATGGGCAGTCTGGTGTTGGAGGTCCAGTAGGCTCATGAGCTAAACAGGTGGAAAAATTGAGGCTTTATTCTGGGATGCCACAGGCAAGGAAGACACCAGAAGAGGCACTGAGCCCTGGTGTTCTCCCTGCTTCCCAGAGAAGGGCACTTATAGGGTTCACATGGGGATGCTCTCATTACTGAGGAGCAAGCTCCACCCCCAGCTCAATGAATGGTTCCTGCTGCCACCTCCCAACTCAATGAATGGTTCCTGCATCAACTCTATAGACCCAGCTAGTCAAAGGGGAAAGTGCCAAAACCAGGCCCACGAACGAGTCTGTGCCCAGTGAATAATGGACACATGGGGATGGTGGCCCAGAGGGTAGAATTTATGACCACAGATCCTTTTAGAAAGCTGCGATCATCATAAACCTAGGCTGGGTTGGGCAGGGCACCTCCCAGGATCATAGTAAATGACCAAATGACTCCTTAAGGTGGACTCAGTGCCCCCCTCCCAGAGACATGATGGAAGCTGAAGAGAGAAGGGCTTCAGCTCTTCCTGTGGCTGCGAAATGGGCAGCTTTGAGTGGTAGTTGGGAGCACCCAGAGCTGACGTGCAGGCCCTCGATGTACCTTTTCACCCCAAGTCTGCCATCCTGGTAGATAACAAAGGATTCGCCAGAGAGCAGATGCCCTGGGTAGCCTTGTTGGTAGAAGTCGGTAGAGCTTTCTGTGTCCTTCCACGCTGTCCAAGACCGCCTTGTGTGGAATGTGGATTGTGGGTAAAGGCTGGACATGTTCACCTTACTTCACTGTAATGAATGTGAACAGTCCACGTGGCCAGCAGTGCCATCTGGGCAGGGGACCCTTGTGTGGGGGTGGTAAGCAGGCCCAAGGAGGCAGATAATCCAGGCCTTCCATTGGGTCCACTCAGGCCAGCCATCAGTGGATGGGCTAGTTTGTCCATCGCTTAAATATTGAGCATATACTGTGCACTGGGATTTGGAAGAGAGAGGAAGAGGATATAGATGTGCCCATGGGGGACTTGTCAATGGCTCGTGGGGGCGAACTTCTGCTGCTCCCAGGGAAGGGAGTGCTGGACTCAGGTGCCTATGCAGAGGGTGGTGCTGTGTCTGCAGACAGGAGTCTTGGGTACATTGTGTTCTCTGGTGTGGAGGCAGCTAGGAAGGCTGGCATGCAGATGGAAGCCCTGCCTTCATGGCTAAGCCTGCTGCCCTGAATCCTGTCTGCTAGACAGAGTTATTTTGGGCATCCCTGCCATCAAATTGCCAGGTCTATGTGCTTTGTTCCTCTTCAACAACCATCTTGAGCAGAAACAAAACCACAGACCAGTGAGACACTTAAGGAAGGCATTAACTCTTTGTTGGGCCAGGGTGGCTGGTAGGGGTTTCAAGCCTCTGCTACCACTGGGGCTGAGGAGCATCCCTCAGGCTTCCTGTCTGAGTGCTTCAGCTTCCAAAACTGGGAATGGGGAAGTCAGTTGGGGTGGAGTCCAGTTTGGACCTGTCTCAGCCTCTCCTCTTCTTCTGCCTGGGGGACTTGCTATTGCAGTAGCATTTGGGAGTCATCATGGTAGGGATGCAGAGTGAAGGCAGCCCCTTAGAGTCGTTCCAGCCTGGTCATGTAGGTGTTGATCCATCACAGGCCACAGAATGTAATGCATTCATTACAGTGGGTCATGGCAGACAACCAAGGCTCAGAGGTAAAGGCTGACAGCCATGGCGCCATGGCCTTCTATGGGTCAAGGAGAACTTGGATGCACCTTCTCTTGAGTTCTATTGCTCTGGACATTAGAGAGACCCAAGTCCCCACATCTGGCTTTCACTTACAGGCTGGAAGTGGAGAGACAGAGAGTGCCATGTGTATCTCTTTGGCACTGTGATTGACTCTCATGTGGCAGTATTACCCAAGGAGCCCATTTGGGTCCTCCTATGCAATGGGGTGAGGTGGAAATGAGGGTCTTGGGAGAGACTGGGAGGCTGACTGAACCATGGGTGAGTGGGTAGTGCCCACCCCAGCTCCCTTCTTCCCCCAGGAGACCTGGATGTAGAGGAGGTGCTACCTTCGGGCCTGCCATCCACCTTCATTCGCTTTGCCCACCACTCCTACGCCCAGATGGTGCGGGTGCTGAAGCGGACAGTGGCTCGCTGCCCCCAGGTGGCAAAAACCTACAGCATTGGCCGCAGCTTTGATGGCAAAGACCTGCTGGTGATCGAGTTTTCGGGCCGCCCAGGCCAGCATGAGCTGAGTGAGTGATGTTGTGAGGCCTGGGTGTGGGTGTGAATGGGCTATAGAGCCACTGGCCTTGGGATGCACAAACCAGGCAGGAAGGGTGTGGTCAGTGTTTCCATCTACCCACCTGCCTACCCAGACACCAGATGTCATGAGGCTTTGAGCATGGTGTGTGGCCCTGTCCAATGAGGAGGACCATATGAAAAAGGGTTTTCTGGCTCAGGAGATGGATCATCAGATAAAGCATTCACCACATAAGCATTAAGACCCAAGTTCCTACTTTCAGGACCCATGTAAATGTTGGCTGGGTATGGTGGCCTGCTTGTAATCTCAGCACTGGAGAGGCAGAGACAGGGGATCCCTGGGGCCAAACTGGTTGGCTAGACTATCTGAATAAGTAAGCTCTGGGTTCAAATGAGAGACCTTGTCTCAGTAGATAAAAGCGGAAAGTGATTGAAGACATCAGTTATCAACCTCTGGCTTCCACATGCATCACACACATGCTCATGCACACCCACACGTGTATGTGCAATTCATATACACACCATGAAAGAATTACCCCCAGAAAACTCATGTCCCTCAAGAGTTTTGGAGAGACAATATGGTCTTGTCCAAACAGAGACACTGGTCTGAGGGGACTGAGTAGAAGCAAAATTAATGAGGAGCCCAAACAGGTGACAGAGAGGGGATTTGGTATGCAGGCGGAGTGCAAGGCAGGAGGATGAGGCCAGGTCCTGGGGAGGACACTGGGTTAGGGAGGGGTGAGGGAGAGACAGTGTACAGTGACTGCTAAAGCTCAGGTCCCAGAGCATCTCTGAGGAGGGTGTTACCAAGGTCCTTGTGTGTCCTGCTGAGATGCAGACTTGTCCTTGAGCCTGGTGTGTGTATGGCGGGCGGCGGGGGGAAGGGCTCTGTGCAGTCCTAGGTCCTGGCTGCTTCCTTTCTGCTCTGCTAAGCTTCTTCCAACAAGGTGGTTTGGATATAGTGGTATGAATACAGCGACTTTCCATCTGAAAACCCAGATCCACCCCCACCAGGCTGGGAGGTCTGTTTTATGCTGTAGAAAATGCTAGATGTATTGGTCCTTCACTTCTGCTGGCTCTGAGCTGGGGAAGGGACGCTAGGGTGGCTGCATCTGGGAACTTAAAGTGTCCTAGAATGTTTTTTTCCAGCTGGAGTTTCCATGTGTGATGGATTTCCTCTGTGATGAGGCCAGGATGACCAATCAGATCTCCAATACTAGAGCATTTGGGGGAGAGGCCTCCGGGGATCACTGAGTCTGAGTTCTTCCTTGGCCTTATCTCCCAGCCTAGTTCTCCCTGTATCGATGCGATCCAACAGGACTAACCTGGAATTAACTCTCCTGATCTTTTGGCTTCATGAACCACTGAGCACACTGACCCAAAATTGCTGCTGGGTCAACATCACAACCCAGCTCTCATGTGGCTGGCCTAAGCTCTATCGCTCAGAGAAACCCAGAGGTCATAAGTCATACCTGCCTCCAAGGCCAACCGTGATCCCACCTCTGCTGAGGCAGAGATGGCTCCTGGCTATGCTAGCTGGGGAAGGAGGTGCCATTTTCCAATGAGCCATGTAAGTCCGAGTAAGGAGGAACGACTTGCCCATAGTCACTTAGTCCAGAACCTGCCAGGTCTAGTCCACTGGTGTTGGGGTCAGCTTTCTCATTGCTGCACAAAGAATCCAACCAAAAGCAGGCTGATGGAGGAAAGGGTTTATTTTGGCTTACAGACTCGAGGGGAATCTCCATGATGGCAGGGAAAACGATGGCATGAGCAGAGGGTGGACATCACCTCCTGGCCAATATCAGGTGGACAACAGTGACAGGAGAGTGTACCAAACACTAGCAAGGGGAAGCTGGCTAGAACCCCCATAAGTCCGCCCCCAACAACACAGCTCCAACAAGGTTCCAATTCCAAAATTGCCATCAGCTGGGGATCAGGCATTCAGAACACATAGGTTTAGGGGAGACACCTGAATCAAAACACCACTAGTCTTCCCACAATTCATTCATCATACATCCATCCACCCGCCCACCCACCCACCCACCAATGTACTCAACCACCCATCTATCCATCCACTCATTCATAAATCAATCCATCCATGTATCCCAGGGCCAGCTGGCTTTTCAGGTAAGCACCAATGTGCTTGACTTGTTGCACAAACACAGACACTTGATCAGTGAAAGTCACACAAATTGACACCATCATATTTGTTTCTTGACATCATTGACTTTCATGCTAATTAGACTTGAGCTCAAGACGTGAGTGTCTTGAGCCCTCATTAGACCGAGACTCTCTTTTTAAAAAATATTTTATTTATTCATTTTCAAGCAGAGATAGATAGACAGATAGATATATATAGAGAGAACACCAGGGCCACCACCTTGTGGGTCTGGCTTATGTGGGTACTGGGGAATTGAACCCAGGGACTTAGGCACTGGAGGCAAGTGCCTTAACCGCTGAGCCATCTCTCCATCCCACCCAGAGACTCTTGAGTCAAAGAGTAGGAACTGGTCCAGACACAGCTGGTCACCCGTGTTGAATGGAGACACTGGGGCTCTGGAGAGCTCTGGCTATGAGACCATATTCCATCCAAGTCACCATATCTCCCTGCAGTGGAGCCTGAGGTGAAACTCATCGGAAATATCCATGGCAACGAGGTGTCAGGACGGGAGCTGCTCATCTACCTGGCTCAGTACCTGTGCTCCGAGTACCTGCTGGGCAACCCCCGCATCCAGCGCCTGATAAACACCACCCGCATCCACCTGCTGCCTTCCATGAATCCTGATGGCTATGAGGTGGCGGCAGCAGAGGTGGGCACTTCTGATGCCCAGATGGCATGCTGTTACCTCTGATCCCCCCTGGTGACTTTGTTTGTTCTTTTTAAAATATGTATTGTCAATAACTAGATACATTATATGAGCAAGTCTTATGATGGTACCCCCATTTCCCTCCTTCCCATCCCCAACCCTCTGGGGGTCCTCCTCAGAGGGCTTGCTGAACCAGTCCATGGGATAGAGGGTTATGTGATTAGGTGAGAGATAGCCAGTTTTATTTGGTGTGTGTGTATTGTTACTGAGGGGGGCAATATCTTTGGATAGTCCTCCACAATCTTTCCACCCCTCTTCCACTCAGATCCCTGAGTCATGGTGGGTGAGTTTTATGTCTGCTTTACTGTTGAGGTCTTAAGAGTCTCTGGATTTCTGCTTCGGGTTGTGTTGGGTCTCCTCGGTGTCTGTCTCAGTTATTACTTTTTGCATGTGTGGTGTTCATGTGTGTATGCGTGTGTATATGTGTGTGCATGGGTGGAGGCCAGAGGCTAACGTTGGGGGGTCTTCTTTAGTCGTTCTTCACCTTATTCTTTAAAACAGGGTCTCTTGCTGAACCTAGGCCTCACTGGTTTGGCAATGTTAGCTAACTAGTGAGTCCCAGAGATTTCCCGTCTCTGCCTTCCCCGCGCATGCCACCATGCTGCACATTTATATAGGATTTGGGCATCAAAACACAGGTCCTCATGTTTGCCCAGCAAGCCCTCCACCCACCGGGCAATCTCTGCAACCCTGCTTTTCCTTATCTTCTTTTGAAGCCCTGTTCTAGGTGACCAGGACTCAGCAGGCGTCGGCACTAGCAGGGACCTGCTTGGTGGGTGGGTGGGTGGGTGGGCAGACACTGACAGCTAGGGTGCGCGACACCACAGAGAAACTTAGGGTGATGGACAAAGGCAGACAGTGCATGGGTGAACTGGTGGGGGCCATCGAGCAGGAATGTGGGTGAGAGCTGAGGGGTATAAGGGTGAGTAGCATGGGCTGCTGCTGGGGGTGCCAGGCAGGGGAGCAGCAAAGAGGCTGGGTCCAAGAGACAGGAGGTTGGAGGAGGAGAGGCCAATGGTGATGGAGTGCATCCCGAGTGCATGACATGATGCCTTCTTCGTCTCAGCTGCTTGGCACTCAGCCCAGCTGTGGCTGCAAGGTGTGGGGTGGGACCCAAGTGGACCTGTGTCTTCAGGGTGCTGGTTACAATGGCTGGACGAGCGGCAGGCAGAACGCACAGAGCCTGGACCTGAACCGCAACTTCCCAGATCTGACGTCAGAGTACTACCGACTGGCCTCCACCCGTGGCGTGCGCACTGACCACATCCCCATCTCGCAGTATTACTGGTGGGGTAAGGTAGGCGCCTTGAGGCCAATGCCTGCCTTGCAAGCCAGGGTCACTGGGTGCCTCTTCCAGGTGCAAAAGCCCTGTGTCTCTGAGCCTCAATGTCTGGCCTGTGAGCTGGGCTACTGGTGGTCTCGGGAAGCAAGCCATTGGCAACCCCTCATCCCTGGCAGGCCTGGTGATGGGTCTGCATCCTGCTTGCCATTACCATGGCTCAGATCTTGGTTGTTGGGACCTTTTTATCAGAATCACTTTGTTATTCTTCAAGCTTGTGCTGAGCACCTGCACAGTGAGAACCACAGGGTTTCCCTCCTCTGTGGGATCGGCTATCCTGTGAGTACCTGTAGCCAGGGTCACTTGTTTGATGCAGCGTGGGATATCTAAGAGCCACTGGGTTCCCCTGGGAGGCTACCTGGAGGGGTGACATTCCCAGAAGATGAACAGACATCTCTAGGAAGGACCAGTGTGAGCTCAGGGACCCGAAGGGAACCATGAAGGATGTATAGGAGTTTGGCCAGAATTGGGACAAGTAGACATGGAAGTTTGGAGAGGTATGGATGCTTATATATGGCTGGATGGCCATTGAGGCATTCAGTGTCCTGAGGGTGGTCCCTCTGTCTTGGGCAGGTGGCCCCTGAGACGAAAGCAATCATGAAATGGATGCAAACCACTCCGTTTGTGCTCTCGGCCAGCCTTCACGGGGGTGACCTCGTGGTGTCCTATCCCTTCGACTTCTCCAAGCACCCCCATGAAGAGAAGATGTTTTCTCCCACACCTGACGAGAAGGTGAGAGGGTGGATGTCCTGACCGGGCTGAGTAGGTGAGTAGCCAGCTTGTCCTGTTCTGAGCTCAGTGATATCACCGGCATTGCAAACCATCCGGGGTCTCTGCGATGGTCACCTCCTCTTACAGAAAGTCTTTGGCCCAGATGGGAGCAGCCCTCAGTTTTCTTTAGGACAAGGACAAGGTGTCATGTGCTTCCCGGGAGGTACCAGCAGGGGGCAGTGCTGCTGCATGCATGGTACCCGGTGAGCTCTGGGCTCCCCAGTTGGGTTCCTCAGTACAATGGGAGAGCCCAGAGTCCTGGCCCCCTGCTTACTGGGGTCCTCAGGCAAGGATCTGGGTTTCCTAGGCTTGTTTTCCTCACTAAGACATAGCAACAGGTGACCAGACAGGGTGACAGTGGAATCTCCCAGCCCCTCTTCTCCCTTAAAACACCTTTGCTGTCTCTGAGAGTGGGTAGGAGCTGGTCCCTACCCTGTGTGTATGAGAAGGCAGGCAGAGATGGAGGTTTGAGACCCGACAGGGTGGATTGCAGCTCACAGCCCAGTGCACAGAGCTGAGATGCTCAGGGCCAGTCCTCTATCCCCTGCCCTCCTGAGACACTGGAGGCTGGAGCTCTTGTCCCCACAGAGTCTGTCTTCCAGGTCAGAGCTGGGCATGGCTTCTCCACAGTTCTCCTGGGGGTTAGATGACAGCAGGGAGCCAGGCCTGTCCTCCAGGGATTTTCACTAGATCCTCAGGGGACATGGATTATGAAGTAGCAAATGCTAGGTACCAGGCTCCCTCTGCTGGTGGGGCCCACTCGTGCCTGTGCGCTCAGAGCCACAGCTGTCCTCAGCTCCCGTGGACATTCAGACATCAACCTGGCCTCACCCAACCTGTCTCCTGCTCTGGGGCCATCATAGCAAAGGGGACCGGTCCTCTGTCTTTTGATGGATGGATATAAATCTAGACATGAGCAAGGCCCAGATAGCCTGGCCTCCACGGAGGTTCCCAGGAAACTGGGGCATGCAGTGTGTACGTGTTTGTGTTCACATGCATATTTGTATGCACCTTTGTTCTTACGTGTGTTTGTGGGTTGGAGATAAGCCCCAGCCTGGCTTGAGCTTAAGGAGGGCTTCTCTGAGGTTGGAGGCTTTGCCAGTGGAGCCCAAGAGCAAGATGACTATTTCTGGGTAGATATACTATAGGCACAGGTGCAATGTGTCAGGAGCCACTCTGCAGCAAGACCAGCTCGTTGCCAACCTGTCTGCATGTTGGAGGAGCCGTGGCAACAATACCCATTTTCTCCAGATCTGCACTTCTGCATTTGCCTACCTGCTTGCTTGCTGGCTGACTCCCTCACTACTTAGTCATTCACTTGTTCACTCAGTCACTCATCCACTCACTCATTCACTGACTCATTCACTTAGTCATTCACTCAATCTCTCATTCACACATTCACTCAATCAGTCATTTGCTAATTCGCTCATGAACTCATTCATCCATTCATTCACATTCATTCATTCACTCATCCAATTACTTACTGACTGATTCATTCATTTTTTCACTTACTAACTCATTCACTCAAGAACTCATTCATTCACTCATTCATACACACACCTTACTATGAGGCCTGCTTCAGCCCCCTGTGCCTTCACAGAGTGGGAGCATCCCATGGGTGGGCAGATATTCTCTGGGGAGCAGGAGCCTCTCTGTGTCAGCTCAGCCTGTCAGCCTCAGCACAGGTGGGATGTCTCGAGGGGGGAGGTTCACCTCAATGGGTCCCACTAGAGTCAAAAGAAATGAGTAGGTTCCCAGACATCAAACATCAATCAATAACTGATCCCAGCAGCTGGCAGCCTGGCTCTGTGGAAATCAGAGTCTCAGGAGAAGCTGGGGGAGGGTGTGAGGAGAGGAGCTGGCTGAATGTCTCAGGGTTTGACATCACCAACCTTCCATGGCCTGCCATGAAGAGCCATTTCTGGGAGCTGAGTTCAAGGACTTCCACACTGGGCTGGCCAACGAGCCTCTCACACCCCACTGAGACCCTTCCTGCCTGCTGGAGTCCTGGGAGTCAGTGTGACAATTTACCAGGGCTCTTGGATGGGTTGTTGTGGCTGGAGACTTGTGTTCCCAGGTTCTCACGCCCGTGCATGTAGCTCTCTAGTCGTTGGTGCCACTACTGAACATCCAAACCCAGAAAAGTTTAGAGGAGGGAAGGGATTTGTTTCAAGCTTACAGATCCAGGGGAAACCACTTCCATCTATTCAAACAGAGAGAAAAACTGCAGTAAGCAAACACCAAAAGCAACATGCACACCTGAGCAGCAAGCAGCAGGGACCCCCTGTCAGGGTGCAGACTATCCTTTAGCACCTTTGGGCTAGAAATCAGATCTGTCCCCAAACACATCTTAGGGCTGGACCCCAGGATCTACCTCCAGTAACACCTCCTTCAGGCAGGCAGCTGGAGGTCCAAGTTAAAGCTTCAAGAAAACACCTGAGTCTATGGGGGACATCTGCTCAACTCCCACATCCTCTCCCAGGGCCAAAAGGCCGCTCTTGTTTCATCTTTGCCCAGCCAGCCCACACAGTCTGAAAAATCCCTGGTCCAAGCCAGCCTGCCATTCACACAAGCTAGGGTTTTGTGGGTGATGCCTATAGCTTCTTTGCAGACCGTAATGTACGGGGCTGTTGGGAGTGTGGGATCGAGTCATCAGGGAAAGGATGGGAAGGAATGAAAGGAGCAGGAAGGAGAACAGGTACTCAGCCCCCTAAGAGCCAGACCTATTTTAGGGACTGATGGTGGAGGGCCATAGAACCCCACTTTCTGAGCTCAGCTTCAAAGGAATTCTAAGACTCTATTTTCACCCCCTTTCTAGATGTTCAAGCTATTGGCGAGAGCCTATGCTGATGTGCACCCCATGATGATGGACAGGTCGGAGAACAGGTGTGGGGGCAACTTCCTGAAGAGAGGGAGCATCATCAATGGGGCAGACTGGTACAGTTTCACAGGAGGTGCGGCCTGCTTGGGTGGGTGGGGCCTGTGACACCCCCCCCCCCCAGGGTGAGAGACCAGAGGTGGAGAACTTCTGCTTAGGGTAGAACACCTGAATGGAGTCTGGCTTGAGTTTTAGTCACTGTCTTCATGGACAGGTGTGAATTGGACAGAGCATGTGACCTCCATAGCTGCGTTCTCTCTGGTTTATTTGCTCATGTCGTCATTCAACTGGCGATGGAGCCCTTCTGTCTGTTAGGGGTTCAGTTGGGCTGCCAGGTGAATGGAAGTACCCCAATCAGATTGGCATGTCAGAGACAGTGGAGGAAGTTTTTGGTTCTGTGTTCAGTGCTTCCCAGTGTCTGGGAGACTCTTATTCTGTAATATCATGGGGCATACACACTTCCTTGTTTTCCCATAATGCAGTCTGCATTGGGCCTCCAGGTCTTCATTGGCAACTGTGCTCCGGATGACGGCATCAGAGAGCCGTGTGGGGGAATACATGCCACTTATGCCCTGGGGCACCTGCTGGGTGGCCCACATGCATTGGCATAGTTTCCCTTTATTTATTCCTGCTGCATCCTGGTATAATCATGGTCTGAGCAGTTCTGTCGATGAGGGCAAGAGACAGGCTTGCCAGGTACACGGCCATCGGCAGCAAGCCTGGGACTCCCCTTGCAGCCCTGTGCAGAGAGACGGCTAAGAGGGTGTCTTCTCATGAGTTCCAAAGCTGTGCTCCAGCATCCCCAGAGAACTTTCCATGCTGCCCATGACTGGCACATGCTTCCTTGTCCTGGGTCACAGTAGTTTCTCTTCTTCCCAGGGCACAGGTGCACAGGCCGTCTAGCCTGCAGGTGAGACCCCATCGCTGAGGTCTGCAAAGACCCCCACAGGGTGGGGCTGAGCTGGAGAGGCCAATGATCTTCCCTTCAGCAGTTGGCAGGACCACAGGGCAGATGGGCCCATGCATGGCTAGTGGCAGTTTGGGGAGACTGGGCAGTGACAGTCACAATAGACGTTACTACCGCCAGGCTTGGAAACTCAGAAGTCCGCAGAGCAGAGGGTGGAGGGGCATCATGGTCCTCCCTGCTCACTCTGCTCCATGCCTGGCTGGAAGTGGTAAGACCAGCTGTTGTTGGGACAGTGCTGTCATGGTCAGAGGCACGCAGGGTCCTGTGTGGCTGA
>PVHP010010896.1:0-46485 GCA_004024765.1 Zapus hudsonius | reverse complement strand
CTTGGACCTGTGAAAGAGGGCCAGCCTCTTTCACTGTTACAGAACTTCCCCTCAATCTGTAGTTTCAATAAATACTTTTCTCCCACAAATTGTGCCTGGTTTGAAGATTCATCCCAGCCGAGTGTAGTTGACTTCAACACATGGGTAATCTGGCATTGTATACATAAAATGGACACTATCATCCCTTGTCCATCTTTATTCAGTCATGTTAAATAGTCCTATAGCTTCTGGGGACAGAGGACTGGGGAAAAGGAGTGAAAATTTCCAGGGTAGTGGGATGGATCATAAGCTATCCGGACATCATTTTTCACTGTTAACCACTTTTATTTCTATGTTGATTTGCATTTTTAATGTGTCTGATCTGGTGAGTAGAAGCCTTTGTTCACGCAGTAATTTTTATTTTATTAATTGATAATGTTATACATGTGTATAAAGTATATTGATCACATTCATCTCTGATTACTTTCTCTTTTCCTCTCTTTCCTACTGAATCCCTTCTTCACAACTGGTCCCTCTTCTACTTTGGTGGGTGAGTGTGTGTGTGTGTGTGTGTGTGTGTGTGTGTGTGTGTGTGTGTACTGAGTCTAATTAGGGTTGTTTCTATGGGCACAGGTGGGGACTTATGCACATGAAACTTTCTAATAGCTACACTACAAAAATAAGTCTCCCCCAGCTTTGTATTTTCAAATCACTCATTCTGTAGAGGACGATCTTCGGTTCTGCCCATGCAGCATTTGGCTTTCCCAGAGAGGCAGAGTCAGCCTCACACACTGGAATCTGAGATGCCAAGGGTTCAGTTTCTATCCCTTTCGGCTCCAATATGTTCCTCTCCACACAGGGATCTGAAAGTATCCTGACCCTAAAAGGCCTCTCCTAAGTGCATGGAGTTTCTAAATGCCTGTTCTATCATGGCAGCAGGAGCAGGAGGCAAGCGGTCTCGTTGCATGTGAGTTGGGGTTAACCCTGGCAGCACCTTTCTCCTTTTATTCAGTCTTGAGATGCTACCACACATACATTCGTAGGAGGGTCTTCCCTCCTCTGTTCAATCCCTCTGGACACACCCTCACAGAGGTATGACTCCCAGGTGATTCTCAATGCAGTCAAGTTGACAGTTCACCAGCACACTCATCATGAGAGTGTCAGACTCAGCTTTGTGTCTGCAGGAGAACCTCCTTCTGCAGTGAAAGAAGGAAAACAGAATGCTGTTCAAAGAGCACCATCCTGTATCCTGATACCCGAGGGCTTTGGAACAGTGGGAGGCTTTTGGAAAATTCAGTTATGATCCCATCTGGACTGTCTTGCAAGGTTGAGTTACAGTTGTGCATATAAAATATAATGCATAGGCAGTTTCTTCTATAGTCAGGCTTCATTACATCCCATTTCCACAGCTCTGGAATTCAGTGACTTAGAAAATTTAGTGTCCAAGTGAGGAATGTTTCTCTTAGGACAGATAGTACTGTTTTCTTTGAATAGAAGCTACGGGCCACCATCTGCCTATTCAAACATCTGCATTACAGGAACTGGAGAAAATGAGATCTGGGGCATTGTTTGGGGTGATCAATTATGATGAAGTAGGAGAGGTTGGAATACTTAGTCCACAGGAGGGATAAGGGGCTGGGAGTTATCTCTAATGTCAGGAGACCTGTTATGGTATTTCTATGTGCTAGAGCCTTGGATAGTGATGAAAGATAATTGAAGATAACAGTAACACATGCAAATGAACTAAATGAGAATGGGAAATGCTCAGACACCTTAGACCTGGATTTAGAATGAAAACTGAAATGCCTTTGTGTTGGCTTAAGGAGAAGAGATGGAAATATTTCAATTGTACTGGATGAGGTGAGGTTTCTATTGATTGGCTGGTTTTAACAGTGACCCTACCACCTGGCCAAGTTATCCCTGAGGCTTAGAGTCTATGTGTCATAGAAACTGAGACTTCAAAGGTCTCATTTCCCCCAAAAGTGCTAAATGGATAAATGGATGGTCTGACAAGCCTGGCTCCTTTCCCAGCCAACAACTTTGCACACCTCCCAAGGCTCTTCCTTCACAGAGCAATTTCCCACTCCAAGCCTTGTCCTTCCTGCTGCAGTGCTCTCTCTCTCTCTCTCTCTCTCTCTCTCTCTCTCTCTCTATCTCTCTCCTTCCTGACCTAAGGTGCATGCCTGTTTTCTCTCCTCTCTGTCTCTCTTTCTCTGTTGCACATATGTTCTCTCTCTCCCCTATCTCTTTCTCCCTCTCACTGTGTTCTACTTTATCAGTTTAGAGTCTCCTCTTCCACACTCAGGTTCTGCATTTCCCAGCTCTTGTCCTCCACACCTCAGACCAAACTCCTCCCCTCTCCCACTGACCTACCTCTTTTTTTAATTTTTTCCAGCCTGGTCTGGTGTTTCCTTCTTCCTCCTACTCTAAACCACTCCAAATAAGCCTCACTACTCCAGAAAGCTGTCAGCTCAGAGTCCTCTATCTCTCCTAGCCTTACAATGTATTGATACTAAGCACCCAAATGGTGGGCACTTGTCTCTTCAGCCTCTAAAACCGCTTATATGTCGATATGTGTACACTATGGATGTGAAATGTCCATATGTTAAAAGCTTAGTCACGAGTGGGCTATAGGAAGGTGGTGGAACCTTTAGGAGGTAGAGCCCAGGGAAAGGTCCTCTGATCACCAGGACATGCCCTTTAAGGGGACTGTGGGACCTTGACCATTTCTCTTGGTCTTGTTTTCTTTCTGCTAATGAGATGTGTAGGTTGCTCTGCCATATATTGTCCTTTCCATCACTATCTGAAACTACAACAAAGTGCCCAAAGCAGTGGATCTGCCTGACCTTGGCCAGGAACTTCCTAAATGGCTTCTTTTTGTTTGTTTGTTTTCAAGGTAGGGTCTTGCTCTAGTCCAGGCTAACCTGGAATTCACTATGTAGTCTCAGGGTGGCCTTCAACTCATGGTGATCCTCCTACTTCTGCCTCCCGAGTGCTGGGATTAAAGGTGTCTGCCACCACACCCAGATCTTTTTTTTTTTTTTGCCTCAAATCTGTAAGATTTGATTTCTGATGCTTGAAATTTAGTGCCCAGGCTGATCCATACAGTCATTCAATGAATACTGCCCAGGTGGCAGGCAATGAGCTATGTACTGTTAGATATTAGAGATACCATAATAAGATATGCAGATATGGCTGCTGACTACCTAAGCTTAGAGTCCAGAAAAGAGAAATGGTCATAGAATAATAGTGCAATGTATTTGAAACGGATTGCGCTGTCTCTTCCATATTTGTTTTTTTTGGAGTCCAGGATATTACTTTTTTTTCTGGTACTAAAGCTTGAGTGCTTAGACTGGAAGGAAAGAGGAAAAATTCTTACTTGTGAGTAGGAATGGGGTGAATTAGACATAACCATTATTTTCTCTTTTATAGGCACTCTATTTTCTAGATCCTCTGTAATGGACATTTCTTTTAAAATGCATTTTCCCCACTAAGTAGATTGTATTTGTGCTCCAGCTGGAATCATTGGGAGGCTCAAAGACCGTTAGTTAATTCAATCCTAATGCTATCAAAAACTGCTTTCGACTAGCCTACATTATATAACAGCAATTGGAAATGCTCATTGATTTATGGAAGCTTATACTAAATGTATTAACATGTCTTACTATGACTTAGAGCATTGCTTAATTTTCTTGTTAGCATTGTCTCAAAACAAGTAAGGCAGGACAGATTGTGCTAAGAGTAGTTTTATTGAACATTAGAATGAATAAATATGGGGGAAATGGGCCTTAAATATTTCCAATTAAATTGGATCTTTTTAAACTGAATTATTACAAGTCTAAATTCTGGCACCTGCCTTGTTAGGTAACGTTCTACTGCCCTACCTTCATGAGGCATGAAAGTTCATATCCACAGAATTGGATGACATTTTCTGTTTCTCTTTCCCCACAGTATATTCTTCATGCTGAGTTTGTTTATCTGAGTCATCTAATGGTTCCTTATGTTCAGACTTCTGTATCCCACCAAGCTTTCTTTTTGCCAAACTTCACTGTGACTTTTTTTTTTTTGCACAATTAGCTCAAAGCTAAACTTAATAGCAAGATAGAGAATTTCGTTTGCCATTTTTCATAAATTTTGGGGATCCCTTTGGATGATCCACCTTGAGGAAATTATATTTCTTTTGCTTTTATGGATGTTCTTGGATGACCAGAGTCTTCTTTCCTACCCACTTTGTTTTTTATTTTTTAAATTTTTTAAAAAATTTTTTAAAAATTTTTAATTATTTATTTGCAATAGTGAGAAAAGAGAGAGAAAGAGAGAGAGAGAGAGAGAGAGAGAGAGAGAGAGAGAGAGAGAGGGAGAGAGAGAATGCCAGGGCCTCTAGCCACTGCAAACAAACTGCAAATGAATGTGCCTCTTTGTGCATTTGGCTTTACATGGGTACTGGGGAATCAAACTCCGGTTGTTGGGTTTTGCAGACCATATCTCCAGCCCCCACCTTGTTTTGTCTTCATATATTCGTAGACTGCTCAGTTCAAAATGTTCTGTCATCACTAGTGGTCATGTGAACACTAAGCCTCATTAAAGACATCTGTGAATTATTAACATTTCCTTTTGTCTTTAAAAAATAAAAAATCAAGTAACCTCAGGTTGGCATCTCGAGGTAGAGGTAACAACGTTGCATGGAAAGGGAAGTTGGATCTGGAAGCCTCTCCTACATTAAATTAAAATTCCACATTCTTTTAAAGAAATTTTTATTTATATATTTATTTACTTACAGGAAGATAGTGTAAATGCATTCCTGATGCATGTGTCACTTTGTCCATCTGGCTTTATGTGGGTACTGGGGAATGGAACCCAGGTCATTAGGCTTTGCAGGCAAGTACCTTAACCACTGAGAAAACTCTCCAGCCCCCCCCCCCACATTTGTTTTGAGAGAATATTGTTCCTCAGTCCTCATCAAAGCCCTATAAATCCAGCAGAATGAATGATACAGTCAACAAGGAGGGGGATGTTCAGCTCTAAGCTTTAGCACATGAGTCTTCCCTTATCTTCTCAAAATAGCTTAGATAAAACTGTTCATGCTGCTGTAACTGACTTTTGGCTTTCTAGTTGTATCGACAGCTCAAATACCACATGAAGAGTGGGTTGACCTAGGAAATGGGCCTCATGCCCCCACCTCTCTCTTTGGAGGGAGGTGTTGGGAGTTTTCATTACATAGATGTTCATCTCAAAGAGTCTCAGTGGTAACCAATGTTTTGGCATATAGAACAGATGTTTCTATTTAATTTTTTTTTATATTTTTAGTTTTTAAAGTAGGTTCTCTAGCCCAGGCTAACCTGGAATTCACTATGTAGTCTCAGGGTGGCCTTGAACTCACAGTGATCCTCTTCTGCCTTCCGAGTGCTGGGATTAAAGGGGTGCACCCCCACGCTTGGTATAGAACAGATCTTTTGTTTTGCTTTGTTTTGTTTTTGAGGTAGGGTTACATTCTAGCCCAGGCTAACCTAGAATTCACTATGTATTGTCAGGGTGGCTTTGAACTCTTGTCGATCTTCCTACCTCTGCCTCCCGAGTGCTGGGATTAAAGGTGTGCACCACCACGGCTGGCTTTAGAACAGAAATTTTTAACATCCCCCTGTATGACAAAAATATTCATGTAATAAAATAATCATTATGTAATATGCACTCATTTTTTCATTTAAAACAATTTAGTAATCATTTTGCTAAAATGTTATTCAAAATCAGTAAAAACTTTCATGTGTGAACTAAGATTTGCACTTATGAAATAGTATGCCTCTCAGCCAGGTATGGTGGTGCACGCCTTTAATCCCAGCACTCGGGAGGCAGAGGTAGGAGGATTGCTGTGAGTTCAAGGCCACCCTGAGACTACATAGTAAATTCCAGGTCAGCCTGAACTAGAGTGAGACCCTACCTCGAAAAACCAAAAAAAAAAAAAAAATAGTATGTCTCTCAGTTCACAATGTTCTGTTTTAAATTTTAAACACAAATAAAAACTCCAAGTAGTCACAAAAAGTTGAAGAACTTCAAGTTCTCTTTCTTGGTCATGGTGCTATCATTGTTTATTTCAAATCTGAGTCAGAATGGAGTGTGAGCAATTCAGAGCCACTGTGAACTTGGTCTCAGTATGAACACGCAACCATGGGCATCATCTCTTCACTTTTCTCCTTCTTCTGTTCTCTATTTTCTTTCTGCTCCTTTCTTCCCTCCCCATCTCTTCTTCTTTTCCCTGTTTCTGTTTTTTCCTCTCTTCTTTTCTTTTCAAGATAGGGACTCACTATGGTGCATAAGCAGGCCTCAAACTTCTGGACCAAAACAATCATCTTGCCTCAGCTTTCCAAGTAACCGTGACTGCAGGAATGTGCCACTGTAACCAACTAAAGTCCAATTTTATAATCAGGAGTTCTTCAAAGCCATTTTCATATAGAATATTAAATTTGTGGACGAGCAATGAAAACATGCTAATTACATATAAAGTTTTAGACCTCAACAGTAACCACAAAAATTAACCAGATAGCCAGAGCCCATGTAAAACCAGACACTGCCATGAATGCCTATAATCCCAGCATGTCTACTGCAAGATGGGAGCCTAAGACAGAGGAATCCCCAGAAGCTTGCCAGGCAGGAGACTCAAGACACAGTAGACACAACAGTGAACAGAAAGAAGAGACCCTGCCTCAAATAAAGTGGAAGCGAGGGGTGACACTGATGGCTGCCCTCTGATCTCCATATACATGTTGTGGCATGCATGCACCCACATTCAACAAGCATGCACACACATGCACACATATCATACACACATACACATGCACACATGAGAAAAAAAATCAAGATTTCCTAGTGTACTCAGTACTAGGACCAAGAGAATAAAGTATGTGATTCATATGTTTAAAAAAGATAATGACTTATTTGGAAAGTTTGCCTAATGGAAGGAGACAGGGAATGGAACTTTTAGGAGCAATGCCTCGTCTTGCTAATTAGGGTACATATATATATATATATATATATATATATATATATATATATATATATATATATATATACAAAAAAAACCCTCTGTTTAAGAGGGTCAGAGGCACATTAAGTGCACAGGCCACAATTGTCCTCCATTTGCTTTCCTCCTACTTCTCTCTTTAAAGATTATAACAATTTTTTAACCAAAATCAGTCAGTAGGGACCTCTAATCAAAATCAGTGTTGTGGTACAATGATGGAGAGGAGAAAGTAACAGCAACCTGAGCTGAAAGGCGCAAGAGAATGCGCTGTCGTAATTTCTCGAGGTGGTACCCAGAGATCAGAAGAGAAGATTCCCTAACATTCTCAGTCAGGCCATAAAGATGAGGTAGGGAAGTACAGTGATTGAGTGAAGGACACAGCTGCACTAACAGCAGTAGAATTTCCCTAGTTCTGCATGAAAGTTGCAGAAACTATCAGTTCCCAAAGGGGGAGAACATTTCCTAAGGTTAACTGGAGTGCCCACGGGGTGTGTGCTGGAGAAAAATGGCAGTTCTATGGAGTGTAAAGTGCCCAGCAACACTTTTACTTCTGGGATTTTTATGGTATTGTACATGATTTCGCTTAACCATTTATGCCTTATGTGGATGAGTCCCCCCAGATCCTTGTATGGGACATGAGATTACCCTACAAGAACCTGTGAATTAGTTTCTACAGTTGAGTTATGATGCCTTATCAGAGAAACAAGCTTAGTGGTATGTCTCAAGGGGGGGAGGAAATACCTGTCATAGTATGATCATGTTTCTAAGCAAAAAAGGAGAGATTTGTATCTGTTATGTAAGATTTTTGCAGAAACACAATACAAAATCTTAGGTGAAGACTTTTTATTCAATATATAGAAAAGGCTTAGGAAGAGGTGTGGCTAGTTGATTTTAACCCACTTGATGAAATGGCAGGGTCACTGCTGTTTATTTGGGGAAAGCTTCCAAGGATATCCCAGTGAACATCCTAAGTCAGAATCCTCTATTACATGGGGAACTTATAGAACTACTTGGTTGCCATCTGAGTTATCAATTGCCCAAGGACTTTGTAGAACTCTCTGCTAGGGAAGGATGCTCACCAAGCAATGGACCTCCTTAAACTTTTAGCAAGAGCATTAGCCAAGAAGAGCACTAGAGTTCAAGACCAGGTTAAAGAGGAAACCATCACTACTTAAGGAGTCTGTTCAGGGGTCATAAGTTCCTAGTAACCCTAACAAGATGGAGTGGGGGGGACAGTGTAGAAATCAATGGTTTATCATACTCATATAGATTTATCCAGAAAGAAATGCTAAGAGATTGCTATTTGCAAAACAACACCATAAATTATTCTTAAAGATACAGGACTGCTTAGGCCCATCTGTGTCTCTATAGCGAAATGCCACAATCTGGGTAGATTTCTTTCTTGTGGCTCTGGAAACCAGGAAGTCCAAGGTGCTAGTGCTTACATCAATGTCTGGTGGGAGCTTTCTTGATGCATGTTCACATGTTGGAAGAGGTGATAAAAAGGGGAGAAAGACTGTCTTCACATGAGGCTTCTTTTATGAGAGCACTGGTCAGATTTACTCACCAGGAGAGAGACTGATGACTTCTTAAAGACCTTGCAAGTTATGAACACCACAATGGAATGAGCATAAAGCCTGAAAGGGGCACATTGCCACAGTAGAAGCAAGGAAATGTATTGGATATTCAAAGAGTATTTGAATCTGGGCTCTTTTCCCTAGAAGCACCTTCAACTAATATACTAAAACAAAGCTTGCTCCAACAGAATTAATTTCTGTTTAAAAGGGGCACTTCACTGTTTCGGCTATAGAGACATGGTTGTACTTCATTCTAGTGAAGGAATCTACATGCAGACATTATAAGCTTCTCAGCAGATACACAATGATAATTATTTGTGAGTTATCCTTCAATCTACCACCTGTCTTCAGGGAAGAAAGAGTGGCTTTGGTATGTGACATTTGCCTGCTATACATAAGGAGATGATAATGAGAAAAAGAGGAGATCACCCCATCCCTGCTAGAGAGAGAGAGAGAGAGAGAGAGAGAGAGAGAGAGAGAGAGAGAGAGAGAGATCATTCCATCCCTGCTACAGAAAGAGAGATCACCCCATCCCTGCTATATATAGAGAGGAGATCACTCCATCTGTTGTAGTCAGCTTTCTAGTTGCTGCACAGAAAGAACCCAAACAAAAGTGGCGTGTGGAGGAATGGGTTTATTTGGCTTACGGACTTGAGGGGAGACTCCATCCTGGCAGAGAAGACGATGGCATGAGCAGAGGGTGGACATCACCTCTGCTACAGCACTGGAAACAGTGGCAGGAAGGTGTGCCAAACACTGGCAAGGGAAAGCCGGTTTATAACCCCCCAAAGCCCGCCCCCAACAACACAGCTCCATTGAGGTTGTAAAATCCAAACTGCCATCAGCTGAGGATCGATTACCCAGAACACATTCATTTGTTTGTGGGGGACACCTGGATCAAACCATGACACCATCCCTGCTACAGAGAGAGGAGATCACCCCATCCCTGCTACAGAGAGAGAGGAGATTGCCCCACCGCTGCTACAGAGAGAGAGGGGCGGGGGAGATGATAAGGAGAAACGCACCCAATACAATAAATTCAAGAGACAAGACTGACCAACTGACCAGAGGGGCAAGACTAAACTTTAAAATGATTGACTGTCTTAGTTTCTCTTCCTTATGTAATTTTCTGGCAACACATGAGATGCAAAACAGATGTTTAGGGTGTTAATCTACTATCTTCTCAGATAGCTGTCTCTCTGAATAAAGAGCAGCTTAAAGATTCAATTCCTGGAGTTTGTCTATGTGACAGATGGCTCAGATTGCTTGCAGAATGATTCACAGACTGTGTGATGAGATGAAATTGGTTTAGGGTCCTCAGCCTGCTAGCTCTTTGACTCAGTTTCCTTATTTGTAACAAGTGGATAAATGGCACTTATCTTGTGAAGTGCTAATGAGGAATAAATGAGATTTTTTAAATATTAGATTAGCTTATTTTGAGAATTACCAGCCCAGCTCACAATAATCACTTTCACTGGGCTCTCATTCATTGTAGTTTCTGACAGATACATTTGTACTATCTGTAACTGAGAAGCCAGCTATATTGATGGCTCTACTAGCCTCTCTATATGGATCACTCATGTCCTGTAGCTTCCTGTTTCCTCCATTCTGATGATGTGCATTGTCACATGTTCTGTCCTGGCCATGGGGCCTTGGATTTCAGCACTGTCTCCTTTAAAACCCTGAGGGTGTTATGTGAGCCATTCAAGCTAAGCAGTGGACGGTGAAAGGACCCGTGTCTGAATTATCCCAGAAAAACCTCCAATAAATTAGTGGTTCACAAAGCAATCTAACAATGAACACAGATGCATAGGTGTGTCTGGTTCATTTCTCTCACATCTGGGCCAACTCAGAACCATCCAGTGAGCACATGAAGTCATGATGAATGGTTGTTCTTTTGAGTCTCTGAGTCTCTGAGGTGGTTTGTCTTATGGCATTAGTGTGGTAGGAAGTAACAGAAGGACTCTCTGTTCAGTAGCTATAGTTGATTGGAACAAGATGAGTTCTTGACTCAAAGGTTTTCTGGGGGATTTAGAGCTAGGCGTAACAGAGATATAGTCAAGCTGGGCTGGTGTTTTAAGAGCTATCTCATGAACATTTCTTTTATTGTTTTTTAAAATATCTTTATTATGAATAAGTTTATACTTTGTATGAGCAAATCTTTGAAGGTGTTCCAGTATCCCTCCTCTTACCCCTACCCACTGGGGTCCTTCCTCGGTGTGCATACTGGATCTGTCCATAGATTAAGGGGTTATGAACTGCACCATGCGTAGCCAATTTTTCTTTCTCTTTTTTTCTTCCCCCTTTGTGTATTGTTGCTGGGGGGGCAATGACTCTGGATATTCTCCCCCACAATGGTTCTTACATTCTTTCTGCCCTCTCTTCTGCTCGGTTCCCTGAGTCATAGTGGGTGAGTTTTGAGTCAGCTTTGTTGTTGAGATCTTAAGTATATCTGGATCTTTGCCCTAGGTAGTGTTGGGTATCACTGGTGTTTGACTCCATTGACCTTTCATGGGTTATCAGACTTGCTGTGGTGATTAGTCTCCTGTTTGTTTTGTCACTTTTTCATAGGCTTCGTTTGGGCCCTGTGTGAAGGCTAGGTGTGGTTTGTCTCCTGCCAAGATGTCAGCCATCATCCAATATTTTATTGGTGGAACTGAGTTGTCCCCAGCTCTATCAATGCCTTTTGAAAAATACAGAGACTGAGATCAATATAGGTTAAATGAGATAACATTGCTATTTTGGCTAGCTCCTAATGGGTGTAGCCTCTATGTAGCTCTTTGGTGGTGGGAATTTCTGCTAGGAGCATGAGTTCTTGGTCCCCATAGGATTATGCCATGGGTCCCAGTTCCAGTTAAGGGCTCCTTGTCACTAAGCAAATCTCTTAGCCAATCAGTAAGTTGTTGATTACCCTCCTTGGTTTAGTGTCACCATTGCACAGATGAGCATTTCTTGACTTGCTGATCTCTTCCATAGAGCTGTGTGTTCAGCATTCTTGTGACAACTGTCTATATTGTATATCAGTGGTCTCTGCTTTCTCCAAATATCATTGACCAATTTCCTCTGGTGGCTCATACAACATCTTCCAGTGCTACACATGCTACCATCTGGGAGCTGGTTACCATTCTGGATTTAGCAGGATCTTTTGGTGCTGTTTGATGACACTCTGATTTCTTCAGCATTGGTGTCTTACCTTAGGCCTGGGACAGATATTCAAGAGCTTTGACAGAAGTTTATCATGTTTTGGGGACCTCGTGGGTCTCTGATTAATAGCTCAGTGTGGAAAGTAACCAATAACTGGGACAGGGAGATGCAGGCCTGAGCAATTATTCTTGAGGTTAGGCTTCCTCCCATTCTGTTCATGGCCCCTTTTACCTGGTGGTGCCCTCAGGAGCTTACTGTATAAAAGCAAGGTTTTCATGGTGTCAATTCATTATTAGTTTAGTTTACTGTATGTGTCCCCCCCATCCTCCCATTCCCCCCTACCCTCCCATTTCCCCCACAATTCTTTCCACTCCCTTTTACAATCTCTCTGTTCACTGACAGATTTTCTTAATGTTTGGGTTTACTATGGTTAGGAACCACATATGAGGGAGAATATGTGGTGTTTGGCTCTCTGCTCTTGTGTGTGGTGGCTAAGAATGATCTGCTCCAAGTCCAACCATTTTTTCTTTAAATTTCCTTATGACATTTTTCCTTTCAGCTTTGTAGAATTCCATAGTGTATATGTACAACATTGATATCCATTCGTCCAGTGATGGGCATTTGGGTTGGTTCCAATTCTTTGCTATTATGAATTGAGCTGCTATAAACATGGTTGAGCAAACATCTCTGTGCTTCAGCAAGGAAACTTGGGGGTAGATGCCCAGTAGCGGGATAGCTGTGTCCACTGGTAGCTCTATATCCATCCTGTTCAGGAGCCTCCACACTGCTTTCCATAGTGGTTGTACAAGTTTGCATTCCCACCAACATTGAATGAGGGTCCCTTTTCCCCTCATCCTCACCAGCATCTATTCTTTGTAGATTTTTAATGATTGCCATTCTGACTGGAGTTAGATGGAATCTCATTGTTGTTTTGATTTGCATTTCTATGATGATTAATGACATTGAACATTTTCTCAAATGGGAGTTGGCCATTCATATTTCTTCCTCTGTGAATTCCCTGTGGAGTTCAGTCCCCCATTTTGTGAGAGGGCTGTTTGATAATTTTTTATTTAATTTTTTGAGTTCTTTATAGGTTCTAGGTAGTAGACCTCTATCCGTATTATGATTAGCAAAGATTAACTCCCAGTTTAATAGTGGTCTATTGGCTTTGAGTATGGTATGCTTGTCTGTACAGGAGCGTTTTAGCTTGATGAGATCCCATTGATTAAGTGATTGTTGCACTTCCTGGGCTATCAGAGGTTTGTTCAGAAGTTTTTCCCTATTTCTATCTTGTAGAGAGTTCCCCCAGTTTTTTTTCCAGGGTTTTCAGAGTTCCAGGTCTTATGTTGAGGTTTTTGATCCATTTGGAGTTAATTTTTGTGCATGGTGAGAGGATAGGGTCAAGTTTCATTTTCTTGCAAGTATTTATCCAATTTGTCCAGCACCATTTGTTAAAGATGCTATCTTTATGCCAGTTAACATTGTTGGCACCTTTGTCGAATATAAAGTAGCTATAGTTGTTCAAGCTTAGGGCAGGGTCTTCAATTCTATTCCTTTGGTCTACCTGTCTATTTTTGTGCCAGTATCATGCTGTTTTTGTGACGATGGCTTTGTAGTATATCTTTAGGTCGGGTATGGTGATGCCACTTGATATGCTTCTTTTACTAAGGATGGCTTTGGATATATGAAGTCTTTTGCCATTGCAAATAAATTTGGAGATTATTTTTTCTATGTCTGCAAAGAATGAAGTTGGGATTTTTCTTGGTATTGCATTGAAACTATATATAGCTTTTGGAAGTATTGCCATTTTCACAACATTAATTTTACCTATCCAGGAGTATGGGAGATCTTTCCATCTTTTCACATCATCCTCAATTTCCTTCTTACGTGTTTTTATGTTTTCATTATACAAGCTTTTCACCTCCTTGGTTAGTGTTATTCCAAGGTATTTGATTTCATGTGTGGCTATTGAAAATGGGACTGTTTCGCTGATTGCTTTTTCTTTATGCATGTCATTTGCATACAGGAAGGCTACTGATTTTTTTGTGTTAATTTTATATCCTGCCATTTTGCTAAAGGACTTCATCACCTTCAGGAGTTTACTGATACTATTCTTTGGGTCTATTATGTATAGGATCATGTCATCTGCAAAAAGGATAGTTTCACTTAATTCTTTCCAATTTGTATCCCTTTTATGTCTTTCTCCTGTCTTATTGTATTGGCTAGAACTTCAAGGACTATCTTGAAGAGCAGTGGTGAAAGTAGGCACCCCTGTCTTGTTCCTGAATTTAGTGGGAACTCCTTGAGTCTTTCCCCATTGAGTTATTTGGGCGTTAGGAGTTTTGTAATGGCCTTAATTATGTTGAGGTATTAGCCCTGTATTCCAAGTCTTTCAAGTGTTTTGATCATGAAGTAGTGTTGGATTTTTATCAAAGGCTTTCTCTGCATTGATTGAGTTGACCATGTGGTTTTTGTGGTTAAGTTTATTAATGTGGAGGATTATGTTGATTGATTTTCATATGCATCCTTGGGATGAAGCCTACCTGGTGGAGATGGATAATACTTTTAATATGTTGTTGTTTTTAAAAAAAAAGAGAGGAGAAAGTCCTGAAGACTGGTGGGTGCCGCATCTGGTTCCCGGCAGCCGGCCCGGGCAGGAGTGCACCTGGTGGGCAGGACCAGGCTGATCGCTTCTGAGGTTGGCTGGGGCTCTCAGGCCAGGTCCGCTGCTTCTTCTGGTCCCAGCTGGTGGCTGGGTCGCCAGGAGCTTGTCTGGCTGGCTGGCACTGGGGCACGGACCCGCTCAGTGTTACAGCTCTGGGAGCGGCTGCTTCTGCAGGGGCGGCAGCGGCAGTAGTGGCGGCAGACCTGAACAGCCGTGGAGGTGTGCCCGTGGCCCGAGAACCCACGGGAATGTTACAGTTCTTGGGACGGGGTCCCCTGGGTAATACGATTCCCCATGATTTAGTGTTCAGCTCTGGAAGCACAGCTTCCTAGGGGAAACACGGTTCCCCGTGTGTTACAGCACAGTAACAGGCAGTGACCTGGGGGAATCAGATGGAAATATTCCCATATATTGTAGGAACACTGTTGGTTAAATAGAGGAAGAGGAGGAGGGAGGGGAAGAAATGGGCAAAGGAGATTGGCAGTAACCACCGACCTGTGAATACCGGCTTTGCATGTAGATATGAGCTTAGGCTCGTATCAGATGGTGGGGGAAGAGGAACTGTCACCTTAGACTCTATTGTCCTAGGCACAGTGGGAGTGCGAACCTGAATTCCTTGTGGCTTGCTTAGGAAGGGAGTTTTAGGGCCAAGGGTGGAGATGGGGAAATGCCTACCGGGTTTGCCGGGGTTTCAGACCCATTTCTCAAAACATCCTTAACCCTTTTTGCTCTGTGTCCCATTTAGCAGTACCAACAATATGTTATTGAATTCGGTTTACAAGGATTTTATTCAGAATTATTGCATATAAGTTCTTCAGGGATATAAGTCTATAGTTTTCCTTTCTGGATTTATCTTTGTCTGGTTTTGGTATTGGAGTGATACAAGCTTCATAGAAGGAGTTTGAAAGTATTCCCTGTTCTCCAATTACTCTAAAAAGCTTCAGAAAGAGTGGTTTGAGTTCTGACTATGCAAACTGTACAGAAAGAAAGGCACAGAGATTACTTGAGCCCAAGAGTACGAGACCAGCTGGCAAATACAGCAAGACTCCATTTCAAAACAAAGTGAAACAAATAATATTTAAAACCACCATATTTATTTGATTATAAGTTGTACTCTTTTTTTCTTTTTCACTTAAATGTTCCTGGAATAAGGAGGTTGCTCTTGACATTTCATGTCAGATGATAGTCACAAGCTATGGAAGGAAGGGTGTAAATATGTACACACTTATGGTTGTCACAGTCTTCCTTAATCATGCTTTGGTCCAGGCAGTTGTCCCAACAGTTGTTTTTATTAGTAGGCCCATAGATGGTTGAATTTAGCATAAATTTTGTATTCCCGAATTGTTACTTAAATTGGTTCAAAAGACCACAGTATTAAAACAGAAAGTTACTGTGCATGTAGGCCATTAAACTAAATGCAATATAAATGTTAATATCTTTCAAATCATGGTATCAAATTTTTGGGCTCAAGTAATCTCTGTGCCTAAGCCTCCTAAGTAGCTGAAATGAGGTATATGCCACCATTCCTGGCTAATACTTGCACTTTGAAAATAAGACACAGGACACAAGGAGAACTATAGGCCACTCAAAGTATTATTCATAGTATCTATCATCCCTGGCTCTCAAAGAAAAGACAATGTTACACATCACAATTCCCCATATTGACTTCAGCCTCCTGCTTATGAGATATTATTATACATTTTTATACTTCTAAGCAGATTTACTGCTCCTGTGTTCTCTTTTACTGTATATAAGTAGAATTATAGTTGTAATTGGGCTTCTGCTTCAAAGGCATGTAGTGCTTGTCATACTTTCTAACTACTACCTCTCCCAGGGAAATGTGATTAACAGTGGTAATATCCAACCATCACTCTTATCTTATTTGAGGCAAATTTAATATGAATCCCCCAATTTACAAGTTATAGTAAAGACCAAAGTATTACATTTCATGGGCAAGTATTTCCAAGAGAAACAAGCATTCCATTTTTTACTGGAGGCAAAATTTTAAAATTAATTTTTTCTGAGAACCATGAGCAATGTTAAATAGTCACAACTTCTTATTCTACCTTTATCCCAAGTGAGAGACAAACAATTATATGTCGACTGTAATTCAGTTTTCAGTCTATAAAATGAGATTCAATATAGAACCCACCAGCATTTTTTAAGGAATTAAAAACCATTGGAAAACATATGTCTTCCTCTGGAGAATTTAACAATTCTCTCTGCAAGACAAATCAGCAAAGAGACAATAATTACCTCTTTGTCAGCACATCTGGATCTATCTACCTCTCCTCTTGGACCCCAAATTGCTCCTCGTTTGAATCTATGGGGTTAAAAGCTTGGGTTGGGGGAAAAACAGATCTGAATTCAAATTCCAAAGCCAATACTTGTGTGACATTTGAGACTCATGTAATCAATATCCTCACCTTAATATGCTGAGGGTACTCTTCTGCTTATTTTTTGTGAGTATTATATCAAGAAATACTGGTAATAGAATACAATAAGACTTGAAAAAATTTTATCTCTATGATTATTTTTTGACTCTGTGTACTGTGTATGTGTGTGCTCATATATGTAACAGAACATGTGTGTGTGTGTGTGTGTGCGTGCAGATGTGCATGCATGTGTCTGTATGTGCATACAGAAGCCAGAGAATAACCTCAGGTATTATCCTCAGAAACTCCATCCACTTCTTTTTGAGATAGGATCTCTCAGTGAGCTCCAGCAATCCTCTTGTGTCTGCCTCAACAGCACTTGGATAACAGGTGTGTGCCACCATGTCTGACTTTTTTACATGGGTTCTGGAGATGGGACACAGATCCTCATGCTTGCAAAAAAAGCACTTTACCTACTGAGATCAGTCCCTAGTCCCATGATTTTTTATGCAAAAATTTTAATAATGATTCATTAGCTATAGTGACAAAGGGGCACATAGTCAACTAAGTAGCTTAAAATTGCTTAGCTAATGCTTCCTTGTTGTGGTAGTTTGAATAGATGTCCCCCAATAGAATCAAAGGTTTATTAAAGATTGTGAATTGTCTCAGCTTACTGGCTAGAGGAGGTGTCACTTTGGCCTAGCTTCCTGGGGCCTGGCCCTGAGGTATTTCTAAATTGGATGCAAAATTCTAGGGATACATATGCAAAGAGCAGGAGCTCAAGTCTGGAAGTCCTGCTGTTTTGTGAGTTATAGTGTGAGAGGTGCTTGCTTGCTTTGGAGGTGCTGGGCTCTCTGTCTCTCTGCTTGGATCTATGAAAGGGGTCAGCCTTTTCCTTTATTTTTGGAACTTCCCCTGGATATGTTATTTCAATAAATACTTTCCTCCCCAAAATTATGCCTGGTTTGAAGATTCATCCCAGCAGCATGTGGCTGACTATGGCACTTGTGTTGCCAATTTGGGCTATTCTCAGCTGTTTGGTGCTTATTCTGAGTTTGATCACTCACCTTTGAGTCTCTTGTCAGTTGCTTGTCATCAGGGCATGGCTGGTTCACTAGTGGCCCCTGTTCCAGTTGTCTTCTCATTGCTGGGTGTCATGGTTTGATCCAGGTGTCCCCCACAAACAAATGAATGTGCCTCAGTGATCAATGCTCAGTTGATGAGAGTAAGGGAATTAAAACCTCACTAGAGCTGTGTTGTTGGGGGCGGGCTTATGGGGGTTATAACCCAGCTTCCCCTTGCCAGTGTTTGGCACACCTTCCTGCCGCTGTTTCCAGTGCTGTGGCGGAGGTGATGTCCACCCCTCTGCTCATGCCATGGTTTTCCCTGCCAGAATGGAGTCTCCCCTCAAGCCTGTAAGCCTAATAAACCCATTCCTCCACAAGCTGCTTTTGCTTGGGTTCTTTCTGCGCAGTAACTGGAAAGCTGACCACAACACTGGGACAAAATACCTGACCAAAAACAGTTTGTGGGAAGAAAGGTTAGTTCTGCTTACAGTCTCAAGGGGACTTTTCATCATGGTAGAGAAAACATGGCAGAGCAGGAAGCAGGGCATCATCATGTATTGTCACAGCAACTTGGAGAAACAGCAAGAGTGGGCTCCCTTGTGCTGAACTAGTAAACCCCAAGGTCTTCCCCCAGTGACACACCTCCACCAGTTGGGCTGGAATATGAGACTTGATTACAAACACATGAGGCTTTGGGAAACATTTTATATTTAAACCACCACATCCCCACTGGAGAGTTGGGGTGACTAGAGCCTCTCTTCTCAAACATGGAGATCAGTCTTTGTTACATAATGATTGTCTCTGTCCTATTTGCCAAAACAAATTGCAAAGCCATCCAAGGTTCAGGGGTGTGAAAGATTTACCCCTTTCATTACCTACTGAATCTCTTGAATATTTCTTTTCTTATAAAAAAAATCAATGAGAATAGTGTGTGTTTGCAGGAAAAGTAAAATCAGCTGTGTTTCTAGCTGAACACAAGAAGCCTCTCCCAGTCATTTAACTTGCCAGCCCATGCCTCTTATGTCCTTTAGGTTAGTTGCTCCCCCTTTTCTTCTTCCCTTACTCTTTGTCTCTTTTCCCATTCTTCCTCAAGAATTCCCTAAGTTGGGCTGAAGAGATGGCTTAGCAGTTAAAGTGTTTTCCTGCAATGCAGAAGGACCTGAGTTCAATTCCCCAGTGCCCATGTAAAGCCAGATACACAAGAGGGCACATATGTCTGGAGTTTGTTTATAGTGGCTGAAGGCCCTGGCATGCCCATTCTCTCTCTCTCTCTCTGTCTCTCTCTGTCTCTCTCTCTCTAATAAATAAATAAATTAATTAAATATTAAAAATTCCCTAAGTACCTAATATGTTCCATGAAGGAGATAAAAGCATTAAGATGTAACTTGAATTGTCATAAAAGCCTTGTAAAAAACCAATGCTGCCTAGAATGCCACTATATTAAAAGGAGTGTTGTCTCTCCCTTGTAACAGCTCTGTTCAACCCTGCATTAAATGTTCAAGCTAGCTAGCACTGTAGTAAATAGCAATGAGAGATAATGTTCTCCTCTAATTGTATAAAATGATAGTGTTTCTAAGAAGGGTTTCCAGCTGTTTTGTCTGATTTAATCAAGAACTCTTAACCTTATTATCTCAGGATCTTGCCCCCTCTCACTTGCAATTCTCTGTAGAAAGCACAGATGACAGAGGTGTTTAGTGTTGGTGATGGTCAGGAGTGTCCTGGTTAGCACATGATACGGGTTGCTGATAATTAATAATTGTAAGCAACATAGGGAGAGAGAGAGAGAGAGAGAGAGAGAGAGTTTTGGAATCCTCCTTTCCCCTCCTCCTACTCCGAGTTCTTGTCCTCTAATGCCAAAGAATTGTACACAGGGACAGAATTAAAATTTAATTACACATTTATTTTAATTTAGTAGATTAGGAAAAGGGGAGTTGGATGGGGAAATTTCCCAGTCATCATTCGGGAAGTTACAGAGTTTTCCTGCCACCAGTGTGGGGAAAACATGTGTCAGAGAGTTCACAGAGCTTATATTATTTAGTTGGATAATCAGCCCAAGAAAAGATAACAGAAAGCTCCCTTTATGAGAAAGAGAGGTTCATGAGAGAAAAGGTCTGGAGCCTGCCCCCCTACCCCAGCTATCAGCTGGGGTAGCGGGTACAGGCCTTACCTCACTGAGGTCTGGGTCAGCAGTCCTTCTACTCCATTGCCATGTGGGGGAAGAGGGGCCTACTTCTTCTAGGGAAGCTAGTTTTAAGTCCTCCCCAGGTGAGTCAGAGAGACAGCTGATTGGTTTATATTTGACCAATCAGTTTTAGCACCTAGGTTGTAGCACTAACTAAACACCTCCCATTCAAGGGGAGGGGCTGGAAGGAGAGGGGTGGTTCCTACTGTCACACACAGAAAGGGCTGGGTAATAAGTACAAGCCTAGTCCTTACATTTGGTCTTGTGAGCATTGTCACTTACCCTGGATAGTACAAACGTGAGCAAACTGCTCTGGCAAGAAGTCTGGTCTCAGCTACATAGTGAATTCCAGGTCAGCCTGAGCTAGAGTGAGACCCTACCTCAATAAATAATAAATAAATAACCACTTAAGATCTCAACAATAAAGCAGACTTAAAACTCATCCACCATGACTCAAGGAACTGAGTGGAAGAGGGGGCGGAAAAATGCAAGAGCCATTGTGGGGGAAAATATCCAGAGACATGGCCCCCCTCAGCAATAACACATAAAGAGAGGGGAAAACAGGCTACCTCTAGAGCAATTTATAACCCCCTACCCTATGGACTGATTCAGTATGCCCACTGAGGAGGATCCCCAGTGGATTGGGGAGAGGGAGGAGGGAAATGGGGGTACCATCATAAGATTTGTTCATACACTGCATCTAATTATGATAATAAAGTTATTTTTTAAAAAAGAAAGAAGTCTGGTCTGGGGATAGGGAGGACTAATCAACAACCAAAACAGCCTCATATAGGGCAGGAGACAATGAGCTAGAACCTCCACCTACTTCAAGTTTTCTTGAGGGCAGCTGAGCACAATTCTGGCTGCAGAACAGAAACAAGAACACCTTGGAGAATTTTCCACCTTGTCTCAGGCCTAGGCCAGGCTGCAGACCAGCTCCTTACCTGAGAATTTCTGAGTGGAATCCAGGCTTTGGGACTTTTTTGAACATTATCCTGGTGTTTCCAGAGTCCAGTCAAAGATGAGAATCACAGCTGTGGTAGTTTCACTGAATGTCCCCCAATAGATTCAAAAGCGTATTAAAGGTTTTCTCCAGGTGCCTGGATGGAGATGTGTCACCTTCTTGGATTCTAGCGTTCAGCCCTAAGGTGTGTCTGGGGTGGATCTGGAATTCCAGTTATATGTATGCAAAGAGCAGTCTGAGCTCAAGCCTGGAGTTCCTGCTTTTTGCTAGTTTGGAATGTACTTGCTTGCTTGAAGTGCTGGTGATGGGTTTCTCTCTCTGCTTGGACCTATGAAAGGGGGCCAGCCTCTTTTCCCATTCTGGAACGTCCCCTGGATCTATAACTTAAATAAATGCTTTCCTCTCCAAACTGTGCCTGGTTTGGAGATTCATCCCAGCAGCATGTGGCTGACTACATCAATGCCTTCTGGAGATTCCCACAATATTAGTTTGCCTTCTTGCACCCTGACAAAAAGGATGGTGCAAGGTAGAGTTTCTTCATTCAGTCAAGGATTCACAATTGCATCTACAGATAGCAAAGATTGTCAATATATCAGGTAAAGGGGGAAGGTACAACCCAAAACCAGGTTTCCTAAATCCAAGTCTGCTTTTTACTCCTCATGAAAATTAGAAGGCCATTAGTCACCATGAGGGCACAGGAGGAATAAAGTAGCATAAAAATTTCAAGAGACAAATTACTCATGCAAATATTTAGTGTGAAAAAAGACTGTGCAATGAGAAGATCAAATTGAAGCATTATGACCTTTTGAGAAGAAGGTTTTAGGAGAAGTAAATTGCCTTTTGTTATCTCCTATATCCTGTAAGTTTGCTTACAGCTCCCTTGGAAGCAGGAACATTCATGCTAATTAAAAGTGAATCATCTCAGAGCAGGATTCAGAACTTGGAACACATACTGCTCTAAACTTGGAACAATTGGAGCTAAAAGCTAATGCTCTAATAAGATCTTGACAATGACCTTTTTAACATTATTTTGATCTTTTAATTATTTTCTGAGAAGGAATAAAACACCAAGGGACAACAAACTTCTATTTTTAATGGCCTATATTCTTAAAGTGTTCCTTAAATGTAGAACAGAAGGTCTTCTATTTGAGTACTAATGTGTGTTTTTCTTGATTTGAAACTAAAATTAGTTTTTGAGATTATAAATATAGTCATCAAATGCTATTATTAATGTATAGTTCCAAGCCTGACCAGAAGGGAGGCACAGATCATTATGTAATTTTATGTAGGTTCCAAGCCAGACAAGAATGGAGGTTAATGCCCAAGTCATGTTGCTTCATCACTCCACCTGTACTTGCACTCCTCATCAGCTCTTCCTGGAGCCTGTCCCAATTATTTCTGGACGTTTGTGCTACCTACCATGCACCATAAAGGGCTCAGGGGCCTCTCAGAGATAGAGGGAGGTATGCAAATGAGCATAAGAAGGGTCTAAAGTCAGTTTGTGAGTTTAGGTAGTACTTACCCCCCATTAACTATGTATCATCATTATCCGTGCATGACCTTTCTTCTATTAATTTTTCATTTCTCTATTCTTACTGCCCTTTCCTCCCTTCCTATGTATCACTGTAAATACCAATACTATTTTAGATGTATGTTTGTTAATTTACAGAAGTATTATTGTGATATAAATATCAGTGGTTTTCAGTTATGGCATTCAACTGTGTATTTTTAAGATTGAGCCATATTGCCGTATGCATATATAGCATTTATGAATCTACCACACGTGACAGTTATGAATACCTGGGTTGCCTTCACTTCCCACACCATGAGCAATCTTGCAATGGATCTCTTTACCTAAGCTTCATGGTGAGGCATTTTAGTTTGACTGGGCCTGGAAAGCATAAAGGATTGTCCTTTGGCTTGCCCCTGCTGTTTGCACTTTGCTAAAGATCAGAGAAGAATCTGGCTTTTCCTTATATCGTGCCTAAAGGAGTTCCCTAGATCTGTTTTTTCCATAAACAACTTAAGCCCCCTCCCTGGGAAGGAGCATTCCTAGAAGGTTTAAATCTGATCCTGACATTGTGGTTTGTTAAACTCAGCCCTAAAACTTGGTGACACGGTTGGTTAGTTTAGCCCCCATCCAGAATCTCTAAATGACCCCAATTTGGGTCACAGAGTAGGCTTTACCCCCTCTCACCTACTTCATGGTGGGTGATCTCTGTACTTCTTCTTTCTCTTAATATAGTAAAGTCTCACTAAACTTTATCCCCTGGTCTATGGATTATAATTCTTTAAATTCATAGGACAAGAATCCAGGGTATCTTAAATTTGTTGGTGAGTTGGCATATTGGTTTATTGACAAGGAATCCCAAAATTCCTGCTTCAATGGGCTCTTGTAAGAAATATTCCAGTGTAAATACCCAGTAGGTTGATCACTGGGTATAAGATGATCTTAATTGCATGCAATACTTCCAAAAATTTGGAAAGCTGAACAAAAGTTTGCTAGAATTAGGGGTATAGGAAAGGCCATGCTAGTTGAAAAAATATGGTAAAAAAAAGGGAAAAGTGCTATATGTACAGTGAGATCTTGGATTGCACATTATCAGGACCAGGGTAGGAGGCACCTAGAATATGGTAGAGGTGGGAAAACTGGAGAAATTTTGAGACCAGATCGTAAAAGTGCCTGTGGTGGTTTGGATGTGGAATGACTCCCATAGATGAATGTATTTGAATGTTTGATCTCCTCTTGGTAATACTGTTTGGGAAGGTTGTGGAACCTTTAGAATGTAGAGCCTTGCTGGAGGAAGTGTGTGATGGGGGCAGGCTTTGAGGTATTATACTCCGGCCCCATGTGGTACTCTTACACTATTTCCTCTGTGCTGATGTGAAGATGTGATACCTACTGTCTGCTCCTGCCATGCTTTCTCTACCATGACAGTCTTCCCCTGAAACTGTGAGTCAGATTTAAATATTACCCTTCCATAAGCAGATTCTAGTTGGGTGTTTTACCCAGAAATGAGAAGTTAACTGATACAACCTACTCTGTTCCTGTGGTAGGGAAGCGTTTTGAATTCTGAGCCATGATAAGCACTCAGCAGGCCAAAGGCATCATTAGATCAGCATATAAGAAAGTGCGCTCTGCCTGTCCTTCACCTTGACAAAACCTCAACTATCATCACTAACGTATATCCTTTCCTGAAGAGGTATCTAGCAATGTCTTGACGTGTGCCACACCCACAGTATGCCTGGACAATTGCTGGGCAGTGTGTGAAGGGATGGTTTCTACCTATTAGATTGGGCTTCGGGATAGAAGCACTAGTTCCGAGTGAGTGGGCAGGGAAAGTGGCTCAGGAGTGGATCAAGGAACAAAAGAGATGGTGGCAGATTCATTGCCCTTAGCAGTGGAGGGTGAGGGGGCATGCTGGCAGACGTAGATTCAGAGGGTTCTAGGAGGAAAGGGGCTCTGTGTGGAAACAGTGCTACCCAAATCCTTTGCATACTGAGAAAGAAGTATGTATATACGTACATTATGGCTCGATTATGCTTGACTTTCAGCTGCTCCTGCTTAGAATCCTTGGTTGCTGATTACATTTCTGGAAATGATACAAAACCGAAAGACCAGGGAATTTAAAAAAAAATTCAAAACATTATGGGCCAGACTGTCTCGAGGCTTTTGAGATCTGCATCTTTTTTGGGCATTGAAAGCAGAGATGTCTGCCTTTGGGAATTATACCTGTCCTTGCCTTCCAGGGCACAGTGTCCTCTGAATCACCTCTCTCTCTTACTGAGCCTTTGCTGGATCCACATCCTCCATCACCGTGCTTTCTCTGTGACTTTCAGCTCCAGCTTGTCTCTAGAACAAAGATTTCCAAATCTTCCATCCCGGTATCTTCAGAATAAGCCAGTAACTATCTTCAGTCTCATATGCCTAAGTGCCTTGGGCTCTTTACAGCAAGATATCACCCTGGAAGCCACCTCAAGCTCAATGTGGCAAAGAAGAGAAGCTCACATTCTTTCTTCACACCACTCTCTAAAGCTGCATTTCCTTTCCAATTTCTCTGTGTCTCTCCTGGCACCATGGATTTCCTTGTTCCAACCTTGGAATTACGTAACTAACAGATGCCTCCCTACTGCTTCCAAGCCTGCAGCCAACAAATCCCAGGGATTCTTTTTCTGTATTAAGATAGGCTCTAAGTATTCCACAACCACCAAGACTAGACACCTAGCACTCCTGCATCACTATCAATGCCTCCTAAATTGCTGCTTAACACCAAGGTGGGCCAATCTCCTCTGCAGAGTCCTGTCACTGATAATTAATGTTATTTCCCAGGTAAAGAACATAGAACGGCTTATTAAAGGATGAACTCCAGCTTGAGTGCAATGTTGCTTATTTTTTTTGAAATACTTTAATTTTTTTATTTGCAAGGAGACACACACACACAGAGAGAGAGAGAGAGAGAGAGAGAGAGAGAGAGAGAGAGAGAGAGAGAGAGAGAGAGACTGGGTGCATCAGGGTCTCCCACCACAGCATACAAACTCCAGACGCATGCACCACTTCATGCATCTGGTGTTATGTGGGAACTGGGAATCCAAAGCAGGCCACCAGGCATTGTAAGCAAGCACTTTAACCATTGAGCAATCTTCCCAGCTCCCAACATTGATTATTAACTACTCCTACTTTACCTGCTTTGCTTTTGAACTCTTGAATAAGCGCACAGTATCTGAGGAGACTGGTTCCAGGATTGTCCTTAAATACCAAAGGCTTGGTATTGAAGTCTCTTGTATAAAGCGGCATCATGTTTGTATATACTACCTGCATCATCCTTTATACTTTAAATCATCTCTAGATTACTTGTAATGCCTCTGAACTATACAAATGCTGTGTACATAGTTGTAGTCTTTGTGGAATAATGAGAAAAAACTGCATTCTCATTACAGTTTTTTTTTCTTTAAAAAATATTTGCGATATAAGTTTGGTTGAGTCTGAGGATGTGAAGCCCATATAGCCACTGTATGCACTTTACCTACAGCTTTAGAAAGCTAACATATACTCCGGCTCCCTATTGTCTGCTCAGGAAAGTTCTGTGTATCATGATCTAATTATTACTAATCATATATATCACATTTTTAAATATGAACAAAATGTTCTTTGCCTTTTCTGAAAAGTATACAGTCCAGTGGTAGAATATCAGGGCTTGTGGCAGTTTTATTAAAAGGGAAAAGTGCTACAGCATCGGCAAACCATGATAATGTGAAAATCTCCGGAGATAAGTGAGAGGATGAACAACTTTATAGGTGATAAAAATGCTATTGTGCATTGGCTACGTAAGTGTGAGCTCAGTCCTTGGTAGTCAGGACTTTCTCATTAGCAAAGGACGGTCTCTTATGTCTGTTGTGCTATTTTCTTGTCATCAACTTCATGACTCACTCTAAATTGCCTTCATTCTCTGTGCAAGTCTTTTCTCATTCAAATTCTGAAAGTTCACCCAAAGACTAATTTCCTTCAAGCCCTTCCAGGCACTTCGTCTGCTTTATTCTCTCCTCTCAGGGACTGCGCAATGTCATTTCTCAAACCAGAAACTCTGCACTTAAATTTAAATATGCATTTACTTCATCCCACACGCCCTTGAGTAACTTTAGCTCAGGACCTAAAAATGTGTTTTATTAAGGGACCCCAAATCCTTCTGGCCCCAGAGGATCTTGAACCGCTTTGAGATGTATGTGGGGCTTGTTTCTACTTCAACCACAGAGGTGGTGCACAGCCCACCGTGTCTGTTAAAGTGCATGGGTCCAGGGGCTGTTCTAGTGGGTGACTCCTCAAAAACCCATCAGCTATTCATGATAGGCAGCGTCAAGCACAGAAGCCGCCCTCCCAGGATCAGATCTCTGAAAGTCACCAGAAACGCCAGGGGAAGTGACATTTCTGTCCTCTGGGGTGGAAATAAAAAGTGCAACCATCGCTGCAAAGGACCCCGGTGCCTCTCCCAGCCCTGGGGCTTCCTGAGACATACAGCTTGCAGAGGGGAGAGCCCCCCAAAGTCCCTTCCCTCGAGGCCATCGCCCTCCTAGAGGGATGCACCCCGAGAAGGCCGGAGTCAAAGTGGAAAACACTCAAATCCGAGGGAACCTGGAAATTTTTCCATCCCGCAGTGTCCCCTTGGCCCATCCCAGGGCGGAGTCGAGCCGGCAGGGGGCGGGGCTAGGGACCTGGGGGCGGGGCCTCAGCGCCGGCGACGCGCTGACGTCACGGGCGTGGGTCGGCCGGCCCAGCGCGTCGTGGGGCGCGGAGCGCGGCGGTCGGGGCCCGGCGGCGCCGGCGTCCGCTCGCTCTCTCGCCGGCCATCATGCTGCCGTGGGCGCGTCCCGCGCGGCCCCGCTGAGCGTCGGGGCGGCGGCGAGCGCGCGTGCGTGCGCGGCTCGGGTCACCATGCCCACCCGTGAGTGTGGGGCCGGGGCCGGGGGGCGCTGGGCGGCGGCCCGGGGGGCTTCGGGGACTCGCCGCGGATCCGGGAAGTGCCCGCCGGCCGCCCTGCTACTTTCGTTTCGGCTTAGCTTTTCCCCGGGAGAGAGGAGGGGTGACGGGAGCTCACGGCGGACACACTTGGGGAAACTGAGGCCCGGGCGTTACGGGAAGGGTTCGGACGCGCGGCCCGCGGGAGGCGGAGTCGGTAACGTGGGCTTGTTCCCGGGGACGTGCCGGACCCCACGAAAGGGCTTCGGTCGGGGCCTTTGCCCGCCGTGGGCGTCCTCAGATGCCCTCCGGAGACCCAGGGTGGCAGGTGCACCACCTGACAGCTTACCTGAGCTGAAGCCGATCCCTGAGGCGTCACCGAGGGCACCGGGGTGTGAAAATGACTAGGGACTGGAGAGACGCGGTACTACGTTACTATCGGTGACCCAGTAACGCGACCCAAATAATGACAGTGTGACTTTAAACCCGGTGTCCCACGCGAGTCCGTGCACACTGGGGTAGCTTCTTTATCCTGGACCCTGGGATGGATCTGAGAATCGTCGCCAATAGGGCTCTGTTGAGTAAGTGGTCTCTGTTGTAGCATCTTCACGAACACCGGGGAATATAGTTCTTAGAATTCATTACTGCTTTGAAGTGTCCTGAATTAATGTCTACATAATTCAGGACGTTACCTTTCCAGTCACCTTTAAAATACTGATTTTTGCCTCAAAGTGGGGAAAGAGGAATAATTTCTTCCTAATAGAAAGGTTAACCTAATAGCAGTTGGAAATCTTTAATGTAAATATTGCTTTTAACTCCTCAAACATGGAGTGAGATTTTATTTTCTTTGCACAGTACTTTGTTTTTACCTTTTGGACTTTGAATCCATTCTGGTTCCGTTTTACTTAGCCTGGAGAATTATCGTTTGCCATCATGTTCATGACTGTCAGTTTGTGACTTCTAAATTCATGTTGATGGTGTTTGGTGAATGTTTGAGATTAGCACCTTGCTAATTTGAGAAAGCAAAGGGAAGGGAAGGTATTGGTAAATGCAACCAACAACCTATTAAACTGACAAGTTTTTAGTTATGTTCCTGCATTGTGTGTCTTCATAGGATATAGGAAACTTGTATCTTTATAAATATATTCCAAAATGAGATTTGGATGGGGCCATGGTGTCAGGTTTCCTAAAGGTCAGGGAAACATTTGTTTCATATGTCGTTATTAATATTTGCCATGGTACGTTTTCTGTGACTGGATAAGGTACAGCTGCTGGAGGATATTGATCGAATGAGTAGTGTTTGCCATTTCTCTCTCCTTGTCAGAGATACCAAGCTTCTTTGGATGTGCAGTGGGCACCGGTTCTTGGAAATTCTGTGTCTAGAATAGACTTGTAACATATTAAGTGTATAAGCAGAGGCTAACATTGTTGCTGTCTTTCAGAAGAAAATTTAGTTTAAATAAGTGGGGTTTTTTTTGTAATATTAATTGATGGAGAAGCTTATTTATAAGCTCAGCCAATTTAAAAAAAATAGTTTTAGCTAAATAAGTCAAATGTTTTTCTATAAAACTGAAGGCTGAAGAGGGTCACTTTGGTCTCTTGGGCTCCAGTATTCTGAAGGTAGTTCTTGCTCTATGGGTTATTCTGCTATTTTTGTTACTGGTATTAAGTCATTAAACTGGTGTGGATAAGTAGAACCCAGCTTTGCATGTTATGGCCATACTAGCTAAGCACATGGATGCCTCATGAGTGTCAACACACTGCTGTTGTTTTAGAGTTCCTTAGACTTTGAGAAAGCAGCTGCCTGAAAGGATGCCTGATGGGAAGATTCTGAGACAGGACAGTCCTTTTGTCTAGTTCTGTTTTCAGCCTGTAGTTTGAAATAGTTATGGTGCCAGTTTCAAGACGGTCTTATTAAATGATCTTTTCAAATCTACAGACCTGTCATTTGATAGACTATTTTGCTAGAGGGCTTTACTCCATTTCCCATCTAAAGGACCATTTTAATTTCAAAAGTTTTAAAATTCTGAGTTGGAAGGGAAGCTAAATTTTTTAATCCAGTCTTTTCCTTATTTTGAAAATTGAGACTAAGATGATGTGTCTGTCTGTCTTCTTGTGTATTTGAGACAGAGGCACTAGATAACCCAGGCTGGTCTTGAACCTGTGATTCTCTGGCCTCACCATCCCAAGTGCTGTGGAATTATAGAAATGCACTACCATGCCTGGGGCTTTATAAGTTTTGATGACTTTGAACAAGCACTTGAACACAGATCTGGTCCCTTTAATTAGTATCCATATTGAATATAGATAATGTTTATTTTTATCTAGCCTTGATTAAACCTTTCTTCTGCTTGAATCATACTAAGACATTACACTGAGGCATACATAAGCTTGGTCAGATTTTCTGTGAGCTTGCAGAAGAGTTTGCCTTGGCTGCCATCTTGCCACAGGAACCTGCCCACAGGTGTGTTAAGCAGATGATTGGATATTGAGGCATGGACTTTAAAGGTTTTTAGTAAACTACTGGCATGAAAGGGGCTTCTTAGTTCACATCTTTTGCAAGAAAATGGGTCCATCCATCAGAGTGTGCTTTGTGACTGTCATGGTTTGATCCAGGTGTCCCCCACAAACAAATGAATGTGTTCTGGGTAATCGATCCTCAGCTGATGGCAGTTTGGATTTTACAACCTTGATGGAGCTGTGTTGTTCGGGGTGGGTTTATGGGGATTATAAGCCACCTTCCCCTTGCCAGCATTTGGCACACCTTCCTGCTGCTATTTCCAGTGCTGTGGCAGAGGTGATGTCCACCCCTCTGCTCATGCCATCGTTTTCCCTGCCAGGATGGAGTCTCCCCTCAAGTCTGTAAGCCAAATAAACCCATTCCTCCATACGCTGCTTTTGCTCGGGTTCTTTCTGCGCAGCAACTAGGAAGCTGACTGCAACAGTGACATAGGTTAATATATGAAAAGTTGCTATATGTTGTCTAGGGGAATCCAAATTTTCAACCATTGTTTATTAAACTATGCTTTCTGCTGGAGTAATGGCTTATTTTGTCATTTCGATATTGACATTTCTATCTGGATAGATTTGTTAGACTGTGGTAATGTATGACTCCCTTCCCCAGGCTAGTTATATTTAACTTTACTTTTCAATACTTTGTTAGGGAAGAAATTTTAGAATAAGTCCTGAATAGATAATTTTGAATAGGTATGTTGAAGCAGACAGCAGTAGCCATATTCTGTTCTTTTCTGGGGCAGTGATGATTTCCAGTATCACCACAGCATGCCCTGTGGGAAGAAAGAACAACCTTTGTGTTTTAGGAGGTGAGCCCCTGTTTTGTGGGTCAAATGGTCATATGATTTCCAAGGATAATGCAACAATAATCCTATTGCATGGTTCAACTCTGGCATGGAATGTTTCAGTTGTTCTGTGTACTGGTGTCTTTGGTTCCAGTGGACAACATATTTCCCCTTCATCTTGTTCTCTCCCTTCAGATGCTAGATGGCATGATTCTGATTTTCAGTAAAGAAGGAACATTACTCGGGTTTTCATAGTATCTGAATACTCTGAATCACATAGTGTTTCTCTCTAAACATCACTTCCATTATTGCCCTATTGTTAGATATATTCTTTTTAACTTTTTAGAGACTCCATTGATTTATAGCAATGACTATCTCCTGAAGCTTTCAGCACAAGTGAGCACTTCCTTATCCTATGTTATTAGAAGGTTTTTATTGATATCATGGTTGGAAAAGGGTTCCAGACATTTTCAGTATTAGGGAGGTAGGCATAGAAAACCCCAGTTTGACAGTCATCTACTTCAGGAAGTAAGTTTTGGTTTCAGAGAGTGGGATTGGTCATTGCTGCTAGAATCCTGACACTGTGGCTTTGGCCATTTGGAACTGATTTGCAGAAGGAATGTGGATGGTTTTGAAACCTTGGCCTAAGAGATGCCTTGCAGTGGTGTGAGTACAGCTTGATGGATTTTGGTCAGAGTTGAAAGACCTGAGTAAGAACTATGGACTGTGAGCCAGGCGTGGTGGTGCACGCCTTTAATCCCAGCACTCGGGAGGCAGAGGTAGGAGGATTGCTGTGAGTTCAAGGCCACCCTGAGACCATAGAGTGAATTCCAGGTTAGCCTGGGCTAGAGTGAGACCCTACATCGAAAAACCAAAAAAAAAAAAAAAAAAAAAAAAAAAGAACTATGGACTGTGAGGTTTGGCTTATGAGGGTGAGAAAGAACTTTGTCAGGACTGTGCCAGAATCAGTATGTATGAGGAGCTTGATGGTTCTGTCTGCCCGTGTTCTGAAAACTTGTGCAGGGTTACATTGTGTAAAAATGGACTGATAATGAGCAGATGGAGATGACACAGAAAAAAATGAAATCTTTGGGTATTTGAGCCAAAACTGCTGCCTGTTCAGCTGCAGTTTGTTTGATCAGTTACAACCATTGAGATTGGACCAGGTGATTTGCATTGGGACAGCAGGAAGAATGCAGACTCTTTTAAAGTGGGGGCCTGACTGTTGACCTTTTCCTTTTCTTCAAAGGTGGCTTTGTTCCCCCCTGGATTAACAAGTTGATGGCTCACCTGGTACTATAGAGTATAACAAATGCAGGAAGAGAGGGTCATTGGATTTGCAGCATGTTTTTTTGTTTTTGTTTTTGTTTTTTTTTGAAATGGTCATGGGCAATGTGGAACATGTGTGTTGGATTACCTGTGTAGAGACCTGATGGAGCAATGAGAATGAACCATGGATTGCAGTGGAGACCCATTAGAGATGCCAGGACTATGAGATGGCTGCCAAGGAGAGTGGCTGGCACTGCATGACATTTTCTGGGACTGTGAGTAGCCGAGCTGGTGGGGTGGAATGGGAACACCAGAGGTTCTTCACTGGTTACAATTATTGGACTTGAAGTGAGCATGATGTTGCACTATTCATTTTAAATCTTGTATTGGTTCAGTCTGTCTTTGCTATGCCCAGTGCCATCTTTTGCAGTGTGAATTTGTTCTGTGTCATTATGGGTATTTTTGGTATTGTGGCTCAGTTACGACTTTGGATTATGGGAATGTTTGAAAACCATCGGGACATAAAAACTGGGGACTTTTGGAGTTGAGCTGAATGCATTTTATTTTACATCATGTGTGGTTATTTTATGGGGGCCAGGGACAAATTGTAGTGGTTTGGTTGAGGTATTCCCCATAAACTTAATTTGTTCTAAATACTCAACTCCTAGCTGATGACAGTTTGGGAATTGGAACCTTTTTGGAGGTGTGTTGTTTGGGGGTGGACATATGGGGTTTATATCCAGCTTCCCCTTGCCAGTTTTGGCACACCTTCCTGCTGCTGCTTGCAGCAGCTTGTGGCAGTGATGTCTACTCTCTGCTCATGCCATAGTTTTCCCTGCCATGATGGAGAGGTCCCTTTGAGTCTCTAAGCCAAAATAAACCCATATCTTCCACAAGCTGTTTTTGGTCAGTTTTTTATTTTTATTTTTATTTTTTTCTGCATAGCAGCAAGAAAGCTGACTACAACAGGGAGGTAGGCACAGAAAATCCCAGTATGACAGTCAACCACTTCAGGAAGGGACCAGAAAACAAGGATACAAGAAGTTTGGCTAGGTTCACGGTCTTAAAATATTTTTGTTAAATGAACCCAGTTGAAAATCTGATGAAACATATGACAATACTTTCCACAAAAAATGCAGATTTTCCATTCCATAACTTGAAATGATGTAAAGGCATATTGAGGATCCTCCGCAAGTGATAGAAACAGAAGGAGAGAAGTATGAGAAAAATCATGACTCCTTACTTGAGGAAGGATTGAAAATGAATATCACGTAGAACAACATGCCAGCATTCTTCATACACATCCAGAAGCAGAACACTGCCAACCCTTTGTAGTTTGGGTACATCTGAGCTTATTACAAAAGGCAGTATAGTGATTAATAAAGGTTTTTTTGGGGAAGGGAGCTGAATAGATGGCTCTGTGGTTAAGACACTTGCCTGCTTAATGACCCTGATTTGATTCCTCAGTACCCACGTAAAGACAGATGCACAAAAATCTGGAGTTAGTATGCAGTGGCTGGGGGCCATGGCACACCCATTCTGTCTGTCTCTGTCTTTCTATGACTCTCTCTCTTTGAAAATAAATGATTTTTTTTAAATAAAGGTTTTGGGGAATATGGCTCCATTACATGAGAAAGAAATGCAGATCAAAAGCCCACATCCTTTTTGGTCTGTCAGATTTCCAGCAGACTAATAGTGCTGAAGGAGTGCAAGGTGGAAGTGCAGTCGGGTAACGTACTTCCATGTGGTCTGATCTTCATATCCATTGACCCAGGACTTTTACTTTGGGGAATACATTCTTAAGAAATGATTAAAAACAGAGGGCAGATTTCTGCTTCATGTCTTCTGTCATATCTGTAAATAGTGAAAACCCCGAAACTTACATGCAGTAATGGAGAATTGATGCAGATTGCTTATAGAATATTCTTAGAGCAAGATCCCATATAATCACTAAATATAGTGCTCATGGGGGCAGGGGAGATAGCTCAGTGGATAAAGGTGCTTGCTGCAAAGCATGCTAGCCCAGTACCACATAAAGCAAAATGCACAATTCTTTGTTAAAGAGAAGATAGGACCCCAAATTGTGGTTCATAAACTTGAGAAACCCCTTCTGCATCAACTTGAGCAAAGGTTGGCAGAGTATGTTCCTGAATAAGAAGCAAAATAATGGGACATTTTTCTGATCATTTGTATTTTTTGTTTGAAGTAATTTCTGCTGTGAAAATACTGGTTTCAGTCTTGAAATCTTGAGAGATTGAGGTGAGTCATTATGGGGGAGTTGAGTTTATTAGGCATTGGTAGGCTTTTAGCTTTTTGGAATGACTGTCAGATCACACAAAGTGAATGTTGGCAATTCCTCCTGTGATTAATCTGTCAACTCTGTCAACATTCAGTCTTGTGTGCCAGGTTCATTCAGTTCGTGAAGTGAGTCAGCTCTTGAGGGTGTTCTGAAGCAGACAGGAGCTAATAGTGTTCCTCTTCCGTTTGAGGTGCCCGGTTTTTCCTTTGCACGTTAGTTAACTTCTCAAACTTGAGTGTAACAGATGACATAATTCTAATGTTTATTCAAGGAATAATTGTTTAGATTTTTTTCACTGTACCTCTGGATTAAATTTGACTATTTTAAAATTAGATATTAAACCTTTTGATCCACAGCCTTTATCTTCTTTCTTAATCAGCTGTACCTTTTGTTTTTACCACAGGAAACCTAGGGTTTGTCTCCTGCTGTAGTTTTCTGTATAGTGTGAAATATTCTTCACACTCATGCTATTTAATTGGTTTTTGAACAGCCGTCTTGTTAATTTGCCACCAAGTTCTCTGTGCTGGAGTTGCACCTAACTTGAAATGGCTCTCACTCCTGCTGAGTGATGGATGAAATGTCAGGATCCGTGTTTGCCATTGATACTTTCTGGGATCCCATAAACCTTTCAGAGTACTGTTCCTAGCCAGCAGACTGGCCTGGAAGTTGAGAGGGCTGCCCATTATGACATGTGACTTAAAATGATTTATTTAGGAACTTGGTTAAAAGTTCTATTTTACCAGCTATTTGACCCACTCATAGGAAAAAGATACAATCTCCTAGGGATTTGTAGATGTAATAGGATTTATGTAATTGTATTTTAGAGCTAGAAATGCTTTTGAACATGTGATTAGGACCGGCATGTTTGCAGAAAAGGGCAAGTTGACTCTAGCCTTATCCTACCATCTGCTGCAAGTGGCAGGAGCATGGCATTGGAAAGAGAGAGAGAAAGGGAGGGAGGGAGGCAGGGAGGGAGTCTGTGTCGCTCTTGACCCACATGGGAGGGTGGTACAGGAAGCTTGAGATGCTTGCAGTTCTCAGAATGCCTTCATGAAAGTGAAAGACTGCTGTGTGAAGAGGGGGGCTGAAGAGATTAGCAGGTGGCCCACCCAGCTTCAGTCGACTCACTCTATTTTCATCTCCTTGCTTGTGGTATTCTGTGTTTGACTACAGTAGGAAAATAATGCTGGCTGCTTTTAAGAAGTAGAAGCTACAAGATCAGAGCTCAGAAATCTGGAGGTAAAAACCAAAGACATTTAGCTAACGCTGTTTTGTTTTAATATTGTCCAGGATTGGAGATTTGTAGTCATCGCTGTCTTAAGCAAAGCCAGTCATAGATGTTCTCTTTCAGCTTTTCTTGTTTTCCAGCTGCATTTCTGTTAGGGGTTCACTCACATAGTAAATATTTTAGTGCTTACATTTGCAAGACACTGCTGATAGAGAGTACAGAGTTGGACAAAGCAGTCCCCAGCTCCAAAAAGGTTATCCCATGTATTGAAGGGTCTGTAGGTTAACTGTAATGCAGAACATGGAAAAAATGCCTTTAAAAGGAGCTGTGGGCGTTCAGGAAAAAGAATGCATATTGACTGGAAGAGGGGCAAAAGCCTCAATGCATTAAAAGATATGAGAGAAGTAATGCTTGTAGCAGAAGTGCTGGTTTGAGAACAATGTTGGAGGGAAATTTTGGTGAAAAAATAGCAGGTGGGTGAAGTGAGACCTAAGTGCTGGAGAAGGGGAAGCCTCAAAGTGTGCGTGGGGGGCGGGGGAGAGATTGAGTGGTAATTTTGTCTTTTGTTTAATGTATTTTTATTGAATGTGTGTGTTACTTCTGTTAGGCACAGGAACAGTGGTATGTATCCTCATGCTGGCATCTAGATGTCATAGACATTGTAATTGCTCACGAAGAAGCTTAGTCTGAAGGAAGAGAAAGATGCTGAGTACTGATAGGAGGTCCTGTACCTGTTTCCCTTACTGATGGGAAAATAGCTTTTGTTTCAGAGCCTGGCCCATGGCACACAGTGTGTATATTTGAAGAATGAATCAAACACATAGAAAAGGTATTAATGAAAGAGAAAGGAGTTGCTATGGAAACATGGAAGCAAGATTAGAGGCAGATCAGTCAGAGGCTATGAAAGTAATAAATTTAGGAGTGGGTGTGGACTTGGAGGTGGTAGTGGGCTGGGTTACAGGGGACAGATCTGAACACTTGAGGAAGTATGTGTGTAGAATTAACCGAGAGACTCATGATTCACTCGATTACTGGCTTTGTCACATGAGTGAGTTGCTCTAGTTTTTACAAGGACTTTGGAGGAGAAGCAGTTGGGAGAATTGAGATGGAAGATGAGCCCATTTTAGAATATGATGAGTGGTGGTTTCTTAAGGATATTGTGAGTGGATTTTTAAGGATAAGAGCTGATAAAATTACTAAAGATAGCTGTGAAGCAAGAGTAAGGCAGAAGCTGTGGAACATGTTCAGTTAAGGCTGGAATGAGGCAGAAGAGTCAGAGGAGCAGGTAGGGCAGTTTTGTTTTGTTTTTTTTTTTAAGCCAGTACTTTGCAACAAATGTTTGTATGACAAAGACTGTGTTAGAGAGAAGTGGCTGTCAATTTGTAGTAATGTTTGAATATTCCATGATAGTAAGAAAAAGAGGTGGTGGACAGTCTTTACCATTTGACATGATGCTGTGATAATAAAATTTATGAAGCAGTAGGAAAATGTTTTTGTCTTGAAAGCAGTTGTCATATTTCAGCTGCAGAATGTATGATCCTGTGCATACACCCTTAACTTCCTTGCTGCTGCTTCCGGGGGGGTGGGGTGGGGGAGAAGAGATTGTCAAATAGTATATAAACTGTAAATTGTACAGTTTGCCAGTAGCAGTTAGGGCAGCTCCACATATGTAACCTAAAATAAAGCATTTAGAACACTATTACTAGTACCCTTTTTGATTGCTGTCTTGTTTGAGAATTCTTAGGATGTGTATTCGTGAAAGAGCTGAGAGCCTTGCTGGCAGCAGATATGCGATTCAGGTAAAGTTTCTGGGTACCTGCTGATTTCACAGAACAAGCCCAGGGACATTTAAAGACCATCAGTGAGCTCTTGAAGTGTTCAGTAGGGATTTTGTTCCTGTGCTTCTTATCTGTGAGTTCCTGTCTGGGCATTTACATGGATTTGCAGTGAGCAGGCTCTGTTCTTTCTTTTCAGAGACATGGACATATTTTTTCCTTTCTGCTTAGCCTACTGGGATAGGCACACCACCACACTGATTAAAGGTTCACATATTTCCAGCCCTTTGTACAGTGGTCCTGAGGACATTAGGGAAAGCTGAATGTGGTTTAGCTGCTGTGCTTTTGCCAAAAGGACAGTGGATTCAGCCAATAAAATTCCACTGTGATTCAGCCTTTTTAAATGAACACGTAGGTGTTTGTGTGGAGACAAGATGATTTTCTGTTGATGTTGTTCTTTTCTTTTCTTTGTTTTGTTTTATTTTGTTTTGTTTTGTTTTCAAGGTAGGGTCTCTCAGTAGCCCAGGCTGACCTGGAATTCACTATGTAGTCTCAGGGTGGCCCTGTTGCAATCCTCCTACCTCTGCCTCAGAGTGCTGGGATTAAAGACATGTGTCACCACCCTAGGCTGATGTTTTTTATTTTTAAGAACAAATCCATTTTTATATAAGTGATATAAGAAAATGAGCTTTTCAACTCCTTTGTGTCAAGTGGCACAGGAAAGAGGTTGACAGTACTTCATGCATTAGTAGTAATGACATGGGTACTTTTAAATTTGAGGTGATTTAATATACATTGAAATATTATGGTAGTGTAGGACTTTGGTTTATGACCCATTTAAAAATCCTGATTAGAAAAGATTTGTTTGCATTCTTTGAGTTTTGATTAGCATAAAAGTCAGTCCTTTGGGTATAGTGTGACCATAGTATGTTTGTGACAAAAGAATGTGTGAAAAATTTTAAAGACATCTTGGACTTTTCACTGTATACCCCAGATCTTGGGTGTGGCTATGCAATGTTTCCAAGGCCTGATGTGTAGCTCAGTGGTAGCGCTCTTGCCTAGCACTGCTTATGGCTCTGGCTTCAAGCACATCCTCAAAGAAAAATTGTTTAGATTTCCTGTGTTTGAGCTGGAAGTTAGGGAGACTGTATCAAACACTGAACCCTGAAAGTTTAAGTTAGTACTTAATTTGTTTCCTAAACTTTTCATTTAACTTGACCTCCCCAGCAAATCCCATATTATATTTTGCTATTTTCAATAGAGAAATTCTTTAAAATATATATTCTCTTTAGATACAAAATTAGATTGCAACATTACTATTCAGCCTAAAACTTTAATAATTTCAATTCAAATGAAAATCTTCTAACATATGGCTGAGATACAGTGGGTGTTGTAGGATCTATAAAAAGAATCAATGCTGTTGGTATATTAAATATGTTTCTTCCGAGAATAATTTTGGAATTTACAAATACTTCCACAGATTTAACACCTTTGTTGCTTTATGACTAACCAGGAAGCAAAACATTTGTTAAAATTTTAAATAGCTGGGGAAATGTAAAGCTGTTTGGAATTTTGCCTAAAATAGCTTATATTGTGCTTGTGAAATAGTCAAAGGATGTTTGATTAAAAATAATCCAAACTAACCTAGTTTTCTAGAAAGACCCTACTAATCACCCATGGAAGATTGTGCACCAGTTGTAAAGGGTTGCTTTTAGTCTAGAGTTCTCTTTATGTCTGCCTCTAAGTTTACCTTTTATTTTCTTTTTAAAAAACTTTATTGATAGCTTCCATAATATATAGACCATAAACCATTACAATTCCCTCCCCACCTTCCCTCATATTTCTTCCCCCTCTCATTTAGTCTCTCTCTCTCTCTTTTTTTTTTTCTTTTGGTGTCATCTTTTCCTCCCATTATGTGTAGGTATTATCAGGCACTGCGAAGTCATGAATATCAAGGTCATTTTGTGTCAGGAAGTTTGCGTTGAAGCAGTCCTACCCTTCCTTTGGCTCTGACAATCTTTCCAACACCTCTTCCACAATAGATCCTGAGCCTCAGGAAGTGTGATAGAGATGTCCCAGTGCTGAACACGCCTATGTCATTTCTTCTCAGCACTATGGTGTCTTTTTAGATACCCAAGTGCTCACCGCCATCTGAAAGAGAAGCTTCTCTAGCAAAAGTTAGAGTAGTGCTTATAAGGCAGTTTGGTGGGCATAATGTGTTTTTTTAGTCAGACAACAGCACCACCCTAATGACCTCATTGTAATTTGATTATCACAGTCTGAGGCACCAGGAGTTAGGAATTCAACATAGGATTTTGGAGGGTTTTCAGGCATGTGAAACTTTTTCTTTTTTTATATTTTCATTTTAAAGCCATGCTTATTAAACTTTGATTTGGTATGAATTTTTGGCATAGTCACCTTTTCTTTTACAAAAACACCAAATACTCATTTACCTAAACTTAGTCTATGTAGCACTTGAAAATTGAGCCAAAATTTCTTATTTTCTGGTCTCATTTACTTTAAATGCTGCTGGGATAGGAAGGGAATGTTTACATTTCCAATGGATGAACAAAACCCAATGGGAGCCCTCTTTTTTGGTCATTTGAATTCATTTCAGAAATGGTATTTGTCTATTACATTGAGAATTTCAGCAGAGTGTTAGCTGATCTGCACCTCATATAAAATCCTGTTTGTGTTAGAGTCCTAAATCCGCCATGACAAGGACCTGCAGACCAAGTTGCTGAGGACAACAGTGTATTTTCTTCTCGCATTCTGGAGTCAGGAAATCATAAATAACGGGTTTAGGATGGGCTCATGTTCCACCTGAAGGCTCTAGGAACAGTCCTTCCCTTGCCTCTTCTAACTTTTGTGGTCCTGAAGAGCATTTGCACAGAATATAGTTCCAAGCACAAGTTGTCCATTGCTTTTAAAATTCAGCTGCACTTGGACGCTCTCTGGTCTTCCAGGTTCCGAGGGCTCCTCACAGAGGAGTGTCCTGAACATCTCCAAGCTCACTTCCTTTTCACATTATTTGGTATATTCTCATTGTAGTTATTGTTTACTAGAAAAACTAGAAGAATTAAAGCTAGGTAAATGCTTAAAGTACTTAGGGTTTCTTGTCACCTCACTCTCTGCAGCCTGGCTGCATCGTGGCACTTCAGAAACATCCCAGCCTTCAAAGAGAACAAGCGAGTGCTCTAATGTCTTGGTTTCATGGCCAGAGTTTAGACCACCAGTCCTAACATAATTGTTGCACCCACAGTTCCTCTCAAGATGCCAAATTATGTAAGTTCCTCTGGACTAGAAACTGCAGATGAGTGATTTGCAAAGTGAGTTGTTGCTTTTGCTATGTTACTGTTACTTTTTCTGTATCTTGACTTTGATATGAGCAGCTGGTAACCTTAAATATTGGGTGTCCTCTGACAAGCAATAGTGCATCTTTACTTGTGATGAGAAGTAGTTCTTTTTTTAGGGGGGGGACTTTTAAATATAATTTTGAACTGTGATAGTTTGGGATGGTTAATCTCAGTTGTCAGTTTGATAGGATTTAAAAGCAGCATGCTCACAAATCTGTGGACATGCCTGTGAGGTATTTTTAGATTAGGTTGAGGTGGGTGGTGCTATTCCATGGGTTGAGGTCCTGGACTACATGACAAGGAGAAAGTGAACTGAGCTTTCTCTTTACTTCCGCATGTTGGACTGAATGTGACCAGCTCCTTCATGCTTCTGCCTGTCCTTCTCCTCCATGATGGACTCTAACCTCAAACTGTAAGTGGGATAAGCCCTTCCTTCCATAATTTGCTTCTTGTCAGGTATGCACTCCAGCAACTAGAAAGTAACTAATGCAGAGGTGATGGCTGCATCAGGAAGTTGTTGCTCTTTAAAATGGTTTCCAATCAGTGAGATGTCCAGGGCCCCATATGATAAAATCGTAGCAACCCCCTCCCACCTCCCCTTCCACCCTGTGTGATCTGTGAATATCTGCTGGGTGTTTGCCCAGGAGAAGTCAGCTTGTAAGCAGCTGGCTAATGAGAAAGAAACAGATTTGGTGGCTTGGTTCTTTTTCAGTTGTCACCAGCTATTGGATTTATACTTTACCTCTTATTTGTAAAGTAGAAGATTGCTCTGTTTTTCATTACTTTTATTGTTTTGTATATTTACCAAGATTTGTTCTAAGATTTGTTAAAAGTTAAATCCCAGTAACATGTTTCCAAGAATCTGATTTGTTGAAATATACTTCAGAAATAAGAGTCTGTCCTTTTAGTGACTTTTTTCAAGTTCCCCTACCAGGATATTAATTTCCTTTTGAAGATAAAGGTATTTTGGATTTGCTTATTTTTGTTTTTATTCTTTCCTTTTTTTTACTAGTTAGTAGTTTTATTATGCTGTGTTTTAATAAAACTTAAATCATATTAGTATACTGTATTTCTTTCTTCTGTTTTTCTTCCTTTAAATCCCAATTTCTTACTTTCATCTTAGGTTATTACAGAATTCCCTCCCTCCTCCTGAAACATGTTCAGTTTGCAAAATGGTTGGCAGTGCTGTGGTTTGATTAGAGAGAAAAAGTGCTGCCTACCTGCTGCTGTGAGCAGTCACACGTGAAGAAAGTGCTAATTCTTTCTGGAGTTGTAATAGCACCAGGAACATCACTGTGGGACATAAGTCCGTATTTCATCTGTCAAAAAAGGAGTCATGCACCCTTCTGGTTTTCAGTTCTTTGGCATCTGCCTACCTCCAGAGACTGGGGCCCAGGAATAGTTTACTTTCCTTGCTGTGGGGGCCACTTGGTGAAATGAAAGTTGCTTATGTTACAAAGGTTCTTTTTAAGATTCTCCCAGTCCTTGAAGAGGGCCCAGTTCTCAGAGGAATGAGCCACATGTCATCCTGTGAGCTGCAGAGGCCGAGCACTTTTCTGTCCCAGATGTGGCTAGTTTCTTGTGTCCTTCACTGACTGTTGCATGTCTGTTTTCAGGCTAAGCCAGCAGTAGAGGAAGTGAGCAGGAAATTATGTTTTCTGACTTTAGTTTTTGCGTTAATCCAAGTGATGATTCCAGGGGATTTTCACGGGGCATCTGTTGCTGTGTTTTCTGAAAGCTAGGATTATTCTTGGTTTTAATGCTCTTGTCCTTGGACACTCTGCTTAGTAGTGTTTAAATCGTGTTCAGGTAAACATGGTAGTAGACAGTAAAGTTAAATTCAAATATAAATCTATACATTAACTTATTTTAAATAGACCCAATCTAGTATCTTTTTCAAAAAAAATTGTGATAGCAGGAAAAAAAGCTAGTTGTTGAATATAGATCAGTAGGCTGACTTGGAAATAAAAGCTACCTTAAAAAGTACTGTTAGTATCTCAGCAATTTGAGAAAGTACACAGAATTTGGTATGCGGTGCCTATTACAAAGGATTGCTGTCCTGGGAGGGTAATCTAAAACAGAACTGTAGCTGAAATTCCATTTATTGCTCTGTTGCCCCCCTTTTTTTTCCATAAGATTTATGTGTCTGGGAATAAAAACCAAGTAGTGAAATTGAGAACAAAAGGAGAGATGGTATATAATTACATGTGGAAAGACTCGTGTAATGAAATACTCCTCTAATGGATTAGAATCCTTTTAAAGGGAACATTTTCCTGAAGATAAGACTCTTTCTTTCCCTCACCTTTGACCCCATGTCTAGTCACTGAATTCTTTTGTTTGCATCCTTTGGGACATCTCCCAGAGTACTTTCAGGCTGTGGTCTCTGGAGTACGTGTTTGGGTTTCTATGTTGTATTGCAGCTGTTCTTTGCTGCCTCAGTTTACCCTGTAGTTTGGTCCTGCTCACTCTTCAAGGGCCTTAGCTCCATTTGCAGTGTGTGTCCCTGGTGGAGCCTTGCTTTGCTTGAGTATAAGTGTGCTTCTTGACTTGAGCTTTAGGGGCCCCTTTGACTGTGTGGTCCATTTGACATAAATATCTCTTGTAGGGAGATGTCCACATCTTGCTTTATAACATAATTTTTAAGCCTGTGTCAACCTTTTAAATTTCCTGTAGTTGTTAGTGCAGGATTGTTCTTACACATGCACCTGTGTCTTGAAGGAATGCAGTGACTTCCATATTTTCTAGTGCGTGAAAGAGAGGGGAAGGGAGGGAGAGACAATATTAGATTTTGGGAATCACAGAGCTAGAGTTCTTAAAAAGTGATGAATCTTTTTCTGATCTTTTCACCTGGATGTCTCTGCAGGGACTAGAAACATGAGTTGTTAAAAATAATTCTGTTGAGTGGCTGGGGAGATGGCTTAATTAAAGGTGTTTGCTTGCAAAGCCTGCTGGTCCAAGTTTGATTCCCCAGCACCCACATAACATTAGACATACAAAGTGGCACATGTATTTGGAGTTTGCAGTGGCAAGAGGCCTGGCATGCTTATAGTCTCTCTCTCTCTCTCTCTCTCTCTCTCTCTCTCTCTCTCTCTCTCTCTCTCTCTCTCTCTCTCCAGTAAATAAATGATTAAGTTGACATGTCTGTTGGAGAAATACTCTTCTGGCATTCAGTTATTACTTTATTGTGGAGGATGTACTTTAGCATTATTGTTTTGGTTTTCATAGCATATAGGGCACACATGAGATTCATTTTATGTCATTCAGTGAAGAAACAGACTGTACAACAGTGAATAAGTTATCTAAGCTTTGTGTTTGAGAGACTGGTGTTCTGTTGGTAAAGAGCCATACATATAAATAATTGCAATGAGTTATTGTAGGTCCTGTGATAGAAATTAGTAGGGCTAATCCAATAATTATAGTCTTCCCCTTTAACAGTATGAAATATAGTGATCATTAAGTATGTCAATGAATTCTCAGTATATATATTCTCAATATATATTGCATAAAGAATTAACTGAGATAATGTATTTGATACTTAGAGGTTTAGATGCTATTTTCTGCTTTTAGAGCTCACAAAACAAAGCTAAGTCAAAGTTGTATAGCTCTCTAAACTTCAGTGACAGTGGGGCTAAGACAGGAGGGTAGCTTTATCCCAAGTACTCAGGAGACCAGTCCTCAAACCTCAGAGTTAATTAGACAGATAAATGTTACTTAAGGGCAGAAGTACTCACCAGTGGAGGTGAACCGTCCATGAGAAATATTGCTTCCCATTTTGGAGATTTCTCCCAGTACCTCTTGACATGCAGATCACAGATCTGTCCTAAGAGTTCAGCCCGGAAGGTCGCATAGCTGCCCATGTCCTTGTGCTTCTGTGAGCACCTGCCTTTCTGAGCCAGGAAGGACTGGAAATGTATGCTAATGCCTCACTGATGAAGGGAGATGCTTCCTCTTCCAAAGGTTGATAAGGTTTACTCCTGTGTTAGGACTTGGAGATGCTGGCAAATCCTCTTGAGAAAATGGTGCTTGAAGAGTGCAGGGGATAAATTTTCTTGACCTTTCTTTTGGAGAAGAACCTTAGTAGTGTGTATGGAAGAAGGCATCTCACAGCGACACTCCATTCAGGCACTTGTATGTTAACAACGTAGGAGTCCTGATTGTGACAGGTAGGGAGTAAGATTTTCCTGCCTCTCTTTAAGGCTCAGATGGTTCCAGATGTTCCTTACCCTGTCTGCACACTACTAGAATATGCACCGAGCACTGTTTGAATCATAATTTTCTCTCCTGTGTGAAGGTAGTCATCTCACTTGAGCCTTCTGATACCTTGCATCGTAGTTAGGGTTCTGAACTCCAGGAGAACAACACTGGCCCACTTTTTCCTTTATGTGGCCAGACTAAATATAAAGGCCAAGTCGTATTGCTTAGTAGCCTTGCTCATTGCTCAAGTTTTGTTTTTCTTTGTTTTTTGTTTTTTTTCTTCAGTATGCCTCACCCCTTTTTTCCTTCACGGAAAGCTGAAGAGTATGCAAATAGAATGGTCTTAGGGCTCAAGTAAGTTTGTTGGAAGGAAGTAGAAATTAGGATGAGCCTCGAAAAACTAAAAAAAAAAAAGTTAGGATGAGCAGGAGTAAGGACTCTGGTCCTTACTTAAATGGTATGAGTAATTTTGCTTTTTTATTTAAAGTAGAAAATTTGATTTTTATTGAGGTAGCAGTATAGGTACTTTATTTTATTTAAGCTAATTGGCCTTCTTAGCAGAACTTGATATCGTCATTATCAAGGTCTTGGTAGGTAATATTTGATGTCAACAAGAAGTTAGATAAGCTCTACACCCTCTGCTAATTAATTAGAAGTAAAATGAACTAGGCTCTTCCTGAACAGTCAGCAGAAGGATCACAATGAAGCAAGAAGGTCGACCAGACAGCAGTCTGACATCATGAAGGGCTATGTTCAGGTACCTGAAGCAGATTTGGAAAAGCCTTATGAATTTCCTTCAGGGGAGTCCTCAGCGTTCCTGTGCCTAAGTAGGTCCTGGGCTTTCCCCCTGTGTGCTCTTCCTGCTTAGTGCCTATGGTACAGGGTTGGTGATTGTTCCTGTCACTGCATTCTAACCTTGTCGGCTTTCATGTAGTTGGGCCCTCCTGAGATGTTCTGTGTGATTAGTTCTTGGCATGGCAGTGAATTCTTTGTCTGTTGTGCACACACTTGATTGCTGCCAGAGTTGTAGACTTAAGTGTTTAAAATAACTTAGAAGTGGCAGCTACCCTTTGAAGTCATTACATGGAGGGTGAGACTGCTGTTCCTCAGACCCTGACCCTGTGTGTGGTTTTGGGCTGATCAGCCTCTGTAAACTGCTTCCTCCTTGATCAAATGGAGAAGATAATTACCAGCTCTGAGATTTGCTAGAGGGGCCAGTGACTCATGCCAAGTCCTTAGTGTAGTGTGCACACGCCATGTTTGCTTGCTCAGACATGGCAGCTACCCTCTTGGCACTTACTCATTACTGAAACTGTTGTGAGCCCTATGTAAAATTTATTGCTGGTTTCAAGTGATTAGTTTACACCAAAGGTTGAGAGAACTCTCTAATGGGCACTCCATCTCCTTCTGCTTACTTTGTTTGTGAAACTACTTTCACCTCATTACTAATCATAGCTAGTATTTGATTGAATACTTCCTCACTGAGTACTTCATAAACAGTTTTACTTTTTATAGTAGTTATGGAGAAGGCATCATTATTAGGAGAAGGAGAACACTTAGGTCAAGTTGGATAAGTAACCTGCCTGCCTGTGAGAGAGGCTTTGGGTGGCTCTCCCAGGTCTGTCCTGTGAGACAGACAGACGGGG
>PVHP010010895.1:0-46469 GCA_004024765.1 Zapus hudsonius | reverse complement strand
CTTTTATGTCAACTCAGCCATACCCTCAACCAGTCTCCCTTCTACAGCCCACCCTGTTCTCACACTCCTCTTCCCCAGTTTCAATTCCAAGTTCCAGCTCTCAAAACATGGCTCTCTTAGAGTCTCAGCTGTCATCTGGTCCTCAGCCAGCAAATGACTATCCTAAATAAATTTCATTTTGCTTTTACCCAGACTAAAATGAAATGCTAGAGACAACCCACAATCCTTCTGATTGATCTTGATTCAAAATCCATGAGCACAAACCCCAACTCTACCTTCACCATGCATCAGGAATTCCAGCATATTCTTCAAATCGATTCACCTTCCTCCCCTCTGAGATAAGTAGCTTCTTAGAGTCCTTCACCCAAACTTCCAACAGTTCCCACACAGTCATCTCTCAACCGATAACTCCATTTTGCTTTGGTTTACTTCCTGTCATTTTTTGTTTGTTTTGAGACAAGATCTCACTCTGTAGTTTAGGCTGGACTGGAATTCATGGCAATCCTCCAGGCTTAGCCTCCCGAGTACTAAAATTACAGATTTCAACCACAGAACTCAGCTTCATTTCTTATTTTATATAAGGAAAACAAGAGACAATATGAGGCTTGGCAGCACACACTTGAATTTCCAATGCTGGGGAGATGGAGATGAGGAGATGTCTGGAGCTCACTGGCCAGACAGTCAAGCCCTCTAGCTCCTACCTGGAGCTCACTGGTCAGACAGTCTAGCTCCAGACAAATAGGTGGAAAGCATTCCTACAGATGACTCCTGAGGTTGCCTTCTATACATGTGCTATATGACTATACATGTGCACATATGAGCTCACATGCACTTCCTCTTCTTCCTGTTAGCCCAACTCGCTGCTTTGGTGCTCCTCTTCGTGTAAAATGACAGATGCCACACAGCCATCACTGGATCACCTCAGTGACATCAGCTATGGAACACCCAAGCCAAGCAGTGTGCTGTGCTGTGAAGTGGGATGCTTACCACATAGTCACATGACTGACAGGAACCAAATTCTCCGATACTGCCCAGAATAGAAACATGGAGATAGATTGTCTCCTCACATGTCTACAACCTGGGAAATGATCAAAACTCGCTGTTCAAGTATGATCTCTGATAAATGTGTATGAGGAAGTTGCATGTCATTGTAAAGCCAAAATTCTAAGTCAAACCATCCCTACAAACTGAACTATGATATTCAGGGAGACAGGTTTGGGCAGGTAAATTATTTTAAAAAGCCAAGGAAATGCCAAGCATAGTGGTATATGTGTATAATTCCAGCACTCTGAAGACTGCAGTAGGAACATCAAAAGTTTAAGGCCAGTCTGGGCCACATAACACATCAAAGCCAAACATAAAGAAAGTCAAGGAAATAATTCCCCTATAAATATCAGAGTTGTGGGGGACAGGGAGATGGCTTGAAGATCCTTGGAAGAAAAGAGACAGACAAAGAAGGTGAGGATCTCTTTGGGTCACAGACTTCCTACCAACACTCCCCACAATTCTGGCCTTCCAAGAAGACTGTGTCAGTTGATGTAGAGGTTTAAATGTAAAACATCCTCCACAGGCTCATGTACTTGAGCATCTGGCCCCCAAGTGGTGGTTCTGTTTGAGAAGAATGTGGAATGTTTGGGAGGTGGAGCCTTGCTGGAAGAGGTGGGCAATAGGACGGGCCTTGAGGTTTGATAGACAACCCCACTCCCTGTTCATTCTCTGCTTCCTGACTCCGGATGCTGTGACCAGCTCTGCCTCGTGTTCTCTGCCATGCCTTCCTTACCATGATGAAATGTGGATTCTCAAAACTACAAGCTAGAATACACCCTTTCCTGCCTTAAACCACTTCCCCTGCAGTGAGTAAAGTAACTGAATAACGTTGGTAATTTCACCTTGGATTTCTTTGCCTCCAGCTCACCGAGGACTGGTGCTCTCCTCTCCTCTGTGGTTTCTCTTTAACTTCCCATGGCAACACCTCCATGGACTGATCTGCTTCTCATCACAACATGGTGTCTATGCACCTGATTTCTGACAGGTCACAGGCATACCATCGTTAGCAGGCCAATGAAGAAACATGATGAGTATTTTAAAGTAACTGTAACTAGCTTGACTACCCTCCTGTCTCGTTTTCATCTTTGCAAGCTCCAAGGCTTGCCTCTGAACACATGTCCCAGACACTACTGGGTTCTTTGGAAAAGAGTAGCCAGAGCAAAAACTTGCTCAGAAGCAAGCATGAAGAAAACACAGCGGCAGCTTTCTGATAAGAGAACATTCTTTAGGATCAAAGACAGAGGACTAGCTTAGTCTCTTAACAAAATCTGATTTACAAAGAAAAAAACGATGTTTTATTTTTCCTTTTGTTTTTCCTAGTAACACACTTGGAGAAAATGATTGTGGATTATTAAAAAAAAGAAGAGGGGTTTTTATTGGAAAGGAAGACAAAGGAGAGTTGTGGGAGGGAACCATGTAAATTTCATTAATAGGGTTTTGTAATAATAAATGATAATTAAATTTTTTAAAATATCTTTGTAAAGAAGAAAGAGGTGGAAGACTCACCCAAAAGTTGTCTTCTGACCTCCACATATGAGTGCTGTGACACACATGTGCCTGCATTCATTCTAAACACACATATACACCAAATTTATTAAGAAATAAATAAGAAAGTACAGTCATAGACCTCAAATCTTTCATTTAGCACAAGGAGTAGTCCAGGGAGAATAAGTAATCATTTTGGCATGTTCGTGCCACTGAAAACTATATTGCTCCCCACCTTCATTTCTATCTAGATACTGAGTCTTGGAAACCAAGACAGAGTGTTGGAATCTGGTACCGTGTAGACGGATGGATCAGAAATCAGCATGGAATGTTCTATTCTTTTTGCCTGTAACTTTCTGCAGCCTTTAAGCTGTCATCTCGCTAACTATATATCTTCAAACAATATTGCCATTTGAGTGAAATCAATCAGACAGGACTGCCCTTTTCTGTCAAAACTCTCAGATCCAGCCCACGTGAATAAATTCTGATTACTTCTGTATTCTGCCAAGAAAATGTATTTTTCTTAGATCATGGTCATGAGCTCTGAGGAAGCATTTAATAAAGCAAAATCATACTGACTGCTTATCTATAGGTGTTTGAAGATAAAATTAGTGGATTTTGCTAACTGAACCACGCCAGGCTAGCTACTTCTTAGCCATGCCCTTAACAGTCCATTGATTTGCCTAATTCCTGATTCAAAATAACTCTCATGGCCTAGTTTGTTTTGTTGATTAAAAAAAATTGCACCAGTTTGAACTTCACATTTCAGGTTTGATCCCTGTGGAACAAACTGGTTCATAAATCTCCTCCTGGCTACTAGTGACTAGGGAGAATTCGCTTTCTTCCGTAAACATCCCCTGCTTCTCAGTAATAGGGTGCCTTCCATCACCCAGAGGTTTTTTTTTCTTTTAATTGAGTGTTTGTTGAAGCATGACTCTGAGATAGGAGGCCTATTCAGAAATTACAGCCCAAAGTGCCCATTACTTACCTGAGACAGTGCCCCAGACCAGCTGCTTTCCAGAGCCTGGACACTGAGCCGCATGGATTCAAGGTTCATTAGTGACCTAGCTAAAAGAGAATAGGGGTGCAGAGAGATCAGGGGAGCATGGGTCTGGAAATTTTCTCCCCTCACATCTTAAAAGCTGAGGGATTTTTAAAAAACTGATTATTTTTACTCCAAGGTGTGTGTGTGTGTGTGTGTGTGTGTGTGTGTGTGTGTGTGTGTGTGTTGGTTTTGTATTAGTTTGGGGGTTTTATTGGCAGCAATTATGAATATTATTTCCTTTCTCTCTGATTTCCTCCTCAAAGTGTTTATTATATAGTATATAGTATAGAATATAGCATATAGCCTATAGCATATAGTATTTAGGAAAGCCATTGATGTTGTTAATTTTGTATGCTGACACTTTGCTGAAAGTGTTAGAAGTAAGAGCTATCTGTGGAATCTTTAGGGTCTGTCTCCTTTATAGAATCACAACATGTCCAAATGATAATACTTTGACTTCTTCCTTTCCTATTTGTATCCCTATGATGGAGGAAGGGGGAAAAGGCCATGCAGAAGAGGGGATGGAGAACAGGAGATGAAGAAGAGAAGGATGTAGAGGGAGGGTCAACCAAAACTAAGTATATAGGAAAACGCCATAAAGAGATTACTTCTTTATGAATTAATTAGGAAATATAGCAAAAATTAAATCATGCTGCCACTCTGTCTTTTCTTCTTGTCTTATTTTTTTATTAAAAAAATCCTTCAAACAATGGAAAATTGGACCTCTACCCAGCATATCAAAACATCCATGTTCTTCTGTCTTTCTTTCTCCCACATTCTGATGTCTGCCTTCGAAGTTTTCTCTGTTCTTCCTGATTTGAAAGGAGAAAGGAACTAATTTCTTTAACTTTCATTTTTTAAGCCAGTGATTATATTAGGCTGCTTTTGGTAAAGGACTTTCTTAATTCTTTCAACAAAGCAATGTGTGTGGTGGGTGTGTCAGGAAAGGTTCCTGGAAGGACAGGGGCTCCAACTCAGCTCTCCCACTCCTGATCTCAAGGGCCCCACTTTTCCGAGCCCAGGGTTGTTCTCTCACATCAATATGGATGAGGTTTTGCTTTGAACTGTTCATTCTTCCAGGAATGACAGATGTCGGATTAAACTGCAAAACTCCCCAACTTGACATTCATGCATTCACCTCCAATCAATAGCGTACTGGGGCTTCGCAGCAGGAAGACAGTCTTCATTACATCCCTCCTTGGCAGGGTGGGGAGCTGCACCTCCCCACCCCTCAGAGCTTACACTACTTTACATATCACATCCCCTTCTCACACCTGATGGAAAGCACCCTAGTGTCTGCAAATGTGATTCATTTGAATTCTAGCAGAAATATTTGAGGTACATCTGGGTGGTCCTCTGTCCTGAGCTGAACCTGGTGGTGTTGCAGAAATGGGTTATTACTGACACCCAGAAAGAAGTCCCATTGCAGCATGACCTCTCCATGGCATCCAGCATATATGCTGAGTCCACTGCTTTGTGACAAAATGGCACCAACATGACAAATGCTTGTACACAGCCATAGAGAAGGTTGTTCTCCCCTCAGTTCTTAACACAGCCAAATCTCTGCTTTGGTCCTGGTCATCATTGCCTATTCTTGTCCACACCCTTTCTGTGTTGCTCAGTTCTGGTTGTGAAAACCCCTCCTTTTGTCCATCACCACCTAGCCACTCTGCAATCAACAGCTAGAAAACCTCCCCAGAAGGTGATCTGGATGTTCATACATGAGCTGGAGAATGGGATATGAGATGCATAGTAGTCAGGGGGGATGCACGCTCAGGAACTGGGAATTTCTTCCAGCAGACACCAGTGCTAAGCTGGAGTAAAATAAAACATTATTATTGGTGTTGAAAGGAAGGTTAAGGAAATGAATTTCAGGCAGCACAGCCAAGAATTGCACCTCTATGGTGATTTGAGATAAAATGTCTCCCATAAGTCTCATATGTTCAAATAAGTCCCAGTTGGTGGCACTGTTGGAGAGGTTGTGGGACCTTTTGGAGGTGGAGCCTTGCTGGAGGAAGTGTGTCCCTGGGGGCAGGCAGAGGTGTTGAAATCCAGCCCCACTTGCTGCACACATGCCCTTTATACTTGCTCCTTACACATGTGAAGATATGACACAGGCTTTCTGCCCAGGACTTCCATGCCTTTTCTGCCATCATGGAAACTATTTCCTTCCTTAAGCTACATCTGTGAGCATTTTGTCCCAGCAATCAGAAAGTAACTGATACAACCTCCAAAGTCCATTTATACCAGAATATCTTCCCCATGATCCTCTCTAGAAAGCAGCTTCCTCTTCCTTCCTATTCCGATACTTTTAAAGACGTATTTTTAATTGGCATACAAGAGCACAGGGTAGATAAGAGAGAGAGGAAAATCAATTAAAACATTTTTTAATTTGAAAATGTCATAACAATACCTAGCCCAGCATGCTGGGATACTCAGAAACATCAGCCTTAATTTTGCCAACCTTGGACACTTACATGTCTTATCGTTCAAGCTATCTATAGGAACGTATCAGCTCACAGGGTGGGATACCTTCCAGCAAATTATTGGTCAGGGGGGTCCCTAGGATACCTAAAATATTACTGGCAATTTCCAAAACTTTTAGCTGTCCACCAAAACTAGATGGTAAGACCCTATTGCTAAAGACACCACATGCTTAAGCTGCATAAACCTGAGAAATCAAGCTGGAGATGAGCTGGAAGCCTTCTCCCTATTGGCTAGCTGTCATGGTGCTGGAAAAAGTTATACAGCCTATTAGCAGAGAAAAGTCATCAACAGTCTTAACTGACAGTGGACCTGGCTGTTAGTCCAGACAGAATGTGACAACTGGTACAATGGTGGCATGTCTATCATGGGGGAAACCAACTACTCTCTGATTGGATTTGAGGCCTGCTTCATGGGAGAGAATTCATTCCTGGTCCTGGAAACCTAATGAAAAGCCTATGGCTGGAGCTGGGGTCATGGTTCAGTGGGTAAGGGTGCTTTCTTTGCGAAGTCTTCAGAATTCAATTCCCCAACACCAATGTAAACTCAGATGCACAAAGTGGTGACTCCTGAAGTTATTTTTCAGTGTCATGAGGCCCTGGTATACCCATTCTCTGCCTCTGTCTCTATCTTCATCTCTCTATATATATATTGATCTGTCTATCTATCTATCTATCTATCTATCTATCTATCTGTCTGTCTTTGTGCTCTTCTCTCTTTTCATAAATGAATAAATAAATATTTTTAAAAACATATGGCTGGGTAGGTCATAAGTCCTAGGGGGAAAACTACTACTGTTGTCTGGCTAAATGGACATGTTATAACCACCAAACTGTCCTTGAAATACTTATATTTATGCCCATATATTAATTTTTTCTCTATTTTGGTTAGAGAAGCTTCTTTTCTCAGAAGGCAATGAGCACTGGGGAAAGTCAAAGCCCATCAAAATGCTGCCACAAAGTGGCAATGGAGTGCTCAGCACTAAATGAGACACCTCTATCACATCCTCCAAGGCTCGGGGGCTATTTCAGAAGAGATGGAAGAAAGAATGTAAGGGCCAAAGAAAGGGGAAGAATGCTTACGGTACTGTCTTCCAGACACGGAGTGATCTTGATATTCATAACCTCACAAGGCGGCCAGTAGCCATACAAGATCTGCAGAATAGAAGGTTAAAAACAATGACAGCTAAACAGAAAGGAGACTACTTGGAAAGAAGATAGGATTCAGTGGAGGGGAATAGAGGAGGGGGAAAGGGAGAGGGTGGTAGAGGATTATGATCATAGTACATTGTGTATATCTATGGAAGTTACCAATAAAAAGTAAAAACAGAAAAGTATCCGCTTAGCCTTGATTGCCTCTGCATCAATGAGCTGTGGTCCATGATGAGCATGGCTGACTAAGCGTATTTCTTCAGCTTATGGATGGGAACAAAAGCAAAGGAAGCTGGATGAACAGGCAAAGTTGGATTTGGGACTAGGGAGCTCCAAGTAGCTCAGTCATCCTGAGATTGTAGAACCAGGCAAAGGGTTGTGGAAATGAAATCTGGCTGTTTTCTGGCTCAGTCCTCCAGGCAGGGCTGTCTTGGCTGAATATATATTTTAGCTGGAAATATGATTCTATATGCTTTTATATAAAATTGCATTTGAATAAGCATTTTCCAGTGATTTTAACAGGCCCTTTCTCCCTAACCAATACAGTTATATTTGTCGGTATTCTCTATGACAAATATCTCACAATTCCCCGGCTGTCTTTACGTGGTACTGTGGAGTCTGGCATTGGTTTGTATAGTGAATGTTTATTTCCCAAACTAGATGATAAGTTTTTAAGCCCCAAAGCCTGCTGTTTTAATATTCTCTTTTCAATATTTCCTTGACAATCTTATTAGGTGTTGAAATACTTGTTGGGGGTTTATTATTTGGTATCTACTATGAGGGACTTTGACATATTACTGTAATTCAATATTCTATGCATTGGTCACTATTCCAATAACAAATTGTAACAAATTGAGAAAACCAACCAAAATTACTTTGGGCAACAGGTGGGAATGTGTTGATATCAGGGAATACCACATCTAAACCATGAGAAAGGCAATAAAACAGATCAGACTAAGGTCACAAGGGTCTCTCTCTCTCTCTCTCTCTCTCTCTCTCTCTCTCTCTCTCTCTCTCTCTCTCTCTCTCCCTCCCTCCCTCCCTCCCTCCATCAATTCCTCTGTTTTTATTCTATATATCTTTCTCTTGCTTCTAGACTGTTCTAATGATTCAGCACTTTGACATCTTCCATCACTGGAGGAAACCTGACTGCTTTCTCACCTTGAGTTGTTCAATCCTGTACAGGACATTGGTTGGCTGAGTTCGGGTCAGCATGAAGCAATGAAGTACTTTTTGGGGGAGAGGGAGAGTGGTTTGAGCACTGACCACACGAATAGAAGACAGCAGTTCCTTCCATGAAAGATGTTTAAATTAGGGTAGCAATTCTTGGAAGCTGATTAGCTCCACATGGTTTACCATGACAATAACCTGGGGGCAGGTGTAAGGTGAAAGTGGACTATAAACAGAAATCAACCCTTCCTTCTTTAAGCTGTTTCTTGTCAGGTCTAACAGCAAGAAGAAAAAGAACTAATATAATCACCAAGGAACAACCATCTGTGAAAATAAGTCTATACACCAATAAAAAAGAAATGGACAGAAAACAAAGTGAAATGTGTCATGATGAAAAACTTCAAAGAAAACAAGAAAAATGGAGTTTGACAAAAATCCTCCCTTGGGCTTTAGTCATGCCCTTGAGCCACCCTGAGGGTGCCCTTGTTTGATGCACTTCTAATTGTAAAAGTGGTTGTGTGTATTGGGGGTCAAGGGAGGTTGGTTGATTGTCAGGTTGTTTTGTCTTGTTTGGGTGGTGGTTTGGTTTTCTGACACAGTCTCACTGCGTAACCTAGTCTGGCCTCAAACTTGTGATTCTTTTACTTTGTCCTCTTCCGTGCTGGGAATCTATGTGTGAGCCACCACAGCCAGCTCAAAGTAGTGGGCTCTTGTAGGCTCCTCTGCTGCATTAGAAAATGACCTTAAAATGGTTGCTTCATTTGGTGTGCATGTCCTCTTCTCAGTGCTAAAGATCGCCGTGCATGAATACAGTGTGAAATTAGTGCATGAGTACAGATGTGAGACCTTCCCTAGTTTCAAATCCTTGACCCCAGCTTAACGATGGTTTGAGGTCTCCGTTTGTCACTAAGACAAGACAGTTAGCTTGTCCCTTCTTTTTCATTGAGCAGACATTCAAAACACTGCATCCATTTTGTGTTTTTCAGGTAGCGTCAGGTCAGAGATGCCTCTGGTTCCCACCTATGGGTCTCTGTGATACCTTTGTTCCCTGTTCCCCTTCCTCCTCTTCTCCTTCCCCCCAACTGATGGAAACAAAACCACTATCATCCATTCCCATCCAGGCAGTTACTGTGGCTTCTCGTTCCTCTTTTAGATACAACTCTAAAGTAATGATAAAGACTGTTCTTGGGGAGGAGGAAAAGTAAACAAGATAAACACCAAACGAGAGATCTATATACAATGATAACTCTAAAGAACTTTGACGTTTAATAAATGGCTATAAACATTTATAACTTATAGAAGATTCCAAGCCAAGAGTGCAAGCTTACAAAACCATCCATCTCATGGCTTCTAATGCATTGCATAGTAAGGCTTATAACTTGAATTCAACCTGCAATAGGGCACATGTGCTAAGCAGAGACCCTCCTATAATCCTCTACACTCCCACAATGCCTTGCTAAAAGGACCTGCTTCTATGATTGGGAACACTGAAGCATGGTCAATATGGAGGGAAGCACCCTCCATATGACAGAGAGGGGCATAGCAAGCTGGGGGAGGGCATTCAGGATTCCACCCCGATGCCTCTCTGAGCACACAGCCATTTGGCTGCACAGGCTTCTCATAACGTTCCTCAGAGGGTGTGAGTTCTTGCCTGGTTTTGCTTTCTTAGGAGGGCAGGGAGAACTCAGGTGGAGAACACCAGTGAAATGCATGAAGTTAAGCATTATTGGTATAACAAATGGAAAATGTTTTGTTCCAGTCGAAAGAACTCCAATATTTCATCCCAAAGTCATCTTCTGGGAAAACCGAAATGTAAGGAGTCTGACACACACTGAATAAGATTTAGGAGTGCCTTTCCCGAGTATGCACAGAGCTCGCGTTTTGCTGATTTCACACTTCCTCTTGAACCTAAGGTCTACCGGGCCAAATATCTGCATGGCCTCATACTTGTGAACGTTCAGAGAATGTGGTTAGCAGGGCACAGCATCGTTATTATTCATCTTCTTTTTCCGACACTTGGATTCACAAAACAAAATCCCTGGTCACAGTCAACTTCCTCCTTTAAAACCAAATTAAGCAAAAAAACAATTTCATAGATATTTTTTCATAAGAAAATTATTGGAAGAAAAAAAAGACCAGATTTTAATGATGATTGCTAAATAAAAATACTATTCTTATTCTTATTCTTATTATTTATACATAACTGTTTCTATTCATATTCACCCTCATTACCTTCTTTTGTACCCCTCCCATTCCCATTGAACCCTTTGTTCTAACCAACTAATCCTCCTATTTTCATGCCATGTGGTTGTCTGTCTGTCTGTCTGTCTGTCTGTCTGTCTGTCTGTCTGGTGGTTTGAGAGGTGATGCTCCCCCAGTCTCAAGAGTTTATGTTTAAGCTTCCTACTTAGACCCCAGAAGGTGGAGCATGGCTGAGGGAGCTATTTCACTGGGGAGTGGACCTTGAGTGCAGCCATCCTGGGTGTTCAGAGCTGGCTTGCTTCTTGCGCTCTCGCTCTCTCTCTCTCTCTCTCTCTCTCTCTCTCTCTCTCTCTCTCTCTCTCTCTGAGACAACTTCCTCCACCATGATAAAGCTTCCCCTAGAAACCACAAACCTAAAATAAATCCTTTCTTCCCATAAGCTACTGTTGGTTGGGTGATTTTTTCCAAGCAAGAGAAGTGAACTGCTACAATGACCCACTGAGTTTAATTAGGTTTTCTTGCCTGAGCATGGATGGGGATATTTATTGGAGCATGGGCAACTTGCCAGTGGAGGCTCCATTGAAGAGCATGTCTCCCACCCTCAACCCCCAGCAACAATTAACAGCCAGTAGCTCCTAGAGTGAAGGGCTTCAGGAGCCCTTCCCCTATCTGTGACATGATGCTGATGCTGACAGGCCCGACCAGTTGTTGTTATTATTATTATTATTATTATCATTATTATTGTTAGTAGTAGTAGTAGCAGTAGTAATAGTATACAAAGAATCCGGTTTCATTATGGAGTTTCAAACAAATACATATTTTTTTATTTACCACATCCCTGTTCCCCTAGTGCCCTCCCCCCCAGGTTCCTGTCCACTTCCAGGCCACACATGTCCCTTTGCCTCCCTTTCCTCGTCACCTCTTGCTCCCCTCTTTCTGACTTCTATCTGTTTTCACAGCCTGTCCCCACCCTTGATGCCCCATATTTACATACATACAAACATTAAACATTAGGATCCACACAGGAGAAGAACATGCAATTTTTGTCTTTCTGGGCCTGGGTTCCCTCACTTAGTAGATACATGAGATCCATCCATTTTACTACAGATGTCACCTTTCTTTACAACAGGATATAATTACATTATATATGCCCCAGTTTTCTTACCCATTCTTCAACTGATGAGCATCTAGGCTCATTCTATTTCCTTGGTATTGTGAAGAGCAAGGAAATAAATGTGAGCGAACAAGTGCCTCTGTAGGAGGATATAGAGTCCTTTGGGTAGATGCCCAGGTTGGGTATAAATGGGCCATTTGATTTTTTAGCTTTTTAAGAAATCTCCACACTGCTTTGCTGAGTGACTACACCAGTTTATACTCCAACCAACAGTGAATGAGGGTTCCTTTACCCCCACATCCTAACTGGCATTTATCATTCGTTTTCTTGATGATAGCTAATCTAATTTGGGTGAGATGGAATCTCAAAATGCTTAAATTCACATTTATCTGATGCATAAAGATGTTTAACACTTTTTAAAATATTTGTTGGCCATGTGTATTCCTTCTTTTGAGAACTGCTATTTATTTTACTTTTTCTGGTTATTTATTTTATTGTCCTATTTCTTTTTAAAAAACATTTTATTTATTCATTTTCAAGGAGAGAGAGAGAGAGCTCACCAGGGCCACCACCTTGTGGGTCTGGCTTATGTGGGTCCTGGGGAATTGAACCCAGGGCCTTAAGCACTGGAGGCAAGTGCCTTAACCGCTCAGCCATTTCTCCAGCCCTTATTATCCTATTTCTTGATGGCCTCCATCATCCTGTGCAGGTAACCACAGCTGCTGTATTTGTGAGGACAGAAGACAGTCCCACAGCACTCCGCTTTGTCACCAGCCCTCACATCCTTTCCTTGCAATGTTCCCTGAGCCTTGGAGAGGGTGACAGAGATGTCCCCCTTTGGGGCTCAACTCTCAAAAGTCATTTTCAATATTTGGACTAGTTATGAGTTTTTGCAATAACCACTGTCCACTGCAGAAAGAAGCTACGCTAATCAAAACTGAAATCAGGACTAATCTATAGACATTAACATAAATATTCATAGGGCAGTTTGATGGGCACATGTCAGACTACCTTTATGTCCCATTTTAAACTTTTTATAGACAATTTCTTTACAGATACCCAATATACCATGATCACGGTCCCCTCTCACCACCCTCCTTTCTCTCTTCCCCCTTCCTTCCTCCACTGAATCCCTTCTTTCCAACCAGCCCCTGTTCCATTTTGATATCGTCTGTTTCCCCTCTATTAGGCAGGTGTTGTGTAGGTAGTGTCAGCCACTGTGAGGTCATGAATGCCAGGGCCACTTTGTATCAGATTATCTTTTTAATCAGAAAGGAAAATAATGTTTAAACCTAGGGAGGAGAAGAGTTCATCTTGTACCCTCACATCTAGAGAGCAGAGCCCTTGAGAGGCAGGTGGGGAGCTGCTTACCTCTCTCAGCAGCTTTCTAAGTGTTCAACCTGAGTGAGTGCCCTGGATTAAATCCCACAAGAACGACTTACTGGTTTTGACCTTGGCTGGTTAGATCTTGTCACAATGCTTCCTCTCTGTCATTTCGCAACTGTAAATAAGCACAAATAATCATAATACCTATGTGTAGGGTAATACGAATTATGAGTACTAAATGAGGTAATATAAAAATAATTGACAGGAATGTCTGCTACAAGTTAATAACTTAATAAAGACGAGGTATTGTATCAGACAAGATCTAGTATCTCAACTGAAACTTAATAAGGGAATTGATTGCACGGTGATGGAAGAGATGAGGTGTGGACAAAGAGGAACAGAGAAGCAGCTTGGCTACGAGGAACAACAGGGAGCTGCCACCACCTCTGATTTGAAGGGTCCAAGACAAAAGACAAACTGGCCTGCAAGGCTGGGACAGTTCAGTGGGAACTTGATCCCTGGAGGAAACAGCTGCTGCCACAAAAGCTTCCCAAAGCAGAAGGGAGAGAAATCCTAACTTCTTATCTTCTGACCCTCCTTTCTTGTGTGATGTCACTCAAGGGCCAAATCTCTTTTCAAAATAAAAGGCAAAGGATCCTGGGAAATGTAATTTTCTATCACATAGAGCAGGGAATGCTGTTTGGAGTCGAGGGACAAGTGAATGGGAAAGGCGCTATTCATATTTACTAAGAAACAGCTTTTAAAAAGAGCTTCATGTTTGCATAAGTCACACTAGATCGTATTGACATGATACTTCTTTTAAACGCTTCCTTCTGAGCAAATTTGGGAATTATATCAACCTAAGGCTTGGATTCGGTGACTCACCAAACAAAGGATGTACCATCCATCTCCACCAGGACTAAGCTTTTGATGCCCCATCGTGTGCTGATTTCTGTGGGAAAAAGTGTTCATAGCAAGATTCCAATGACTCCTGTGCCCTCCACCAGAAGCAGAGCACAGACATTCGCATGCACTCCTCTTTCCAGAACTGTGAAATGATATGCTAATATCCACCATACCCTCAAGCCCAACTTTTGTGAAAGCACCTTATAAACTGTGAAACGCTTTACAGAAATGACTTGTCATTACTTTTTGATTCCTAGTCTAGTGCTTTTACCAACCCATGCCAGTCCTTGTCCAGGATCAATGTACCCATTCTGATTAGTTAAAAGGCCACAGGAACATGGATACAAAAAAAAAGTTGCTACAGAATACAATGGAGTCTACTAAATTTAAGAAATGATCCGAAACCAAACCAACTTTAGGGCATTTTGATACAGCAAATAAACTTGAGGCTTATGAATTATATCTCTGGGGAGATAGCTGAGTGAATAAAGTGTTTGCCTTGCAAGTGAGCATAAGGACCTGAGTTCAAGCCCCCATACCCACATAAAAATGCCAGACATGTGGTACACACCTATAATCCCAGGGCAAGGGACGAAGAGATAGGCAGAGCCCTGGAGTTCTCTGCTAGCTAATCTAGCCTAATTGATGAGCTCCACTGCACTCCTCAGACCTCTACTGACAAGGTGGATAACTGAACCCTAGCACCCATGGCTACTCCCTGAAATCCATCACCTCATTCTCATGGAGGCCCTGATTCCCATCACCTGCTCACAGTCAACTGCTGACCACAGCAGGTAACATTAAAAAATGAGAGGCCCTTCTGATTGTCCATCAGCCTTAGACTCTGCAGCCCACCTTCCTTCCCTCCCTCTCTGTTTCATGTGCCAGGTCTACGTCATGATCTCATGGTCCTCCCAGCTTCCTCTGGCTCCCTCTGTGTTCATTCATAAAGGCTGTCTTCAGAGGATACAGATTTAACAACCTTTCCTACCCATTTCTTGTTCTCCTCCTCTCCTTAGATCTCCTGGTCCCAGGTTTTAGGCCTCAAGTTGTAACACCTGACATGAGCAATGATGCAACCTGCTCTGTCAGCTTCCTCACCATTCCTACCAGATCCCAGACAGGTGAATGAACTCCTCCCTTTCCACTTCACTCCTCCTTTGATGTTTGGATGCCTCACATCAGGGAAGAAAAAGGGAGGCTACTCGCCCATAACCTCTGAGGGATAGATAGTTACAGAATACAGCACTGTCATTCCAGGGCATCTGTATTTTAATGTGACCAAATAGAAAGGGTAATCATGTAATCCCCCATGAAAGAGTCAATTTGCAGATATTTATTGAATACTCAAGCCAAGTTCAGGTGTTGTAGTCAGCCACACACCGCTGGGATGAATCTCCAAAAGAGGCCAAGTTATGGGAGAAAAGGATTTATTGAAGTTCCATAATGATGAAAAAGGCTGGCCCCCTTTCATACATCCAAGCAGAGAGAGAAACCCATCACCAACTCTATCCACACAGAACAGCAAACAAGCAAAGGGACAGGAGAAGATTTTCTCCTCCTTTCTATGGCCTTAGGGTGGGGTCTTGAAACCCTATCCCAGACTTGTTGGCTTCCTGAGTCTCTGGAATTTCCTTCCTACACTGCCCTCCCAGGACTGGATGTTCAGAGAAGAGCTAGCTTCTCTGAGCTTCTTTACATCCTGCCCCCTACTGAGAAGCTGTAAACATACTCTAAGACCCACCCAAGATAATTAAAATGATCAAGTTGACAACAAACCTAATCATCACAGAATTCAAACATGATTCATAGAGAAACTTAAGTCAGTCAGCACAGCATATTTTTAATGATGTTCTTCCTGCAGATGATGGAGGAGTTTCAGTTCTGCTTCTGTAGTCTGGATGGAGGAGCACCTGCAGGTGGAGATGAAGCTATTAGTTATGATTCTTTACCCAGGGCTCACGCAGCTTCTCTCAAGTTTCAGCCTTTTATTATAAACAGATCAGAAACTCTTTGGAGCCTTACCAAGCACTGGCTGAGCCCTTTCCTAAGCCTCTTGGGCCCCATGTTTCATTTTCATGGACTCATTCCTCTACACATAAAATTCAAGGTGAAGAATAAGAAATATCCTCAAAGGGCTTTAAGATGCATAACAGAGTCAATAGTTTCCCATTGTTGGCTGGAAGATACTGCAGATGTTCAAATATTAAAACAAAATAAAGTCCTCATCGTGCTTAATAGAATAAGTAATTAAAGGGTCATTCAAATGAATGTGCATAGAATATAGTGTCCAACCGAGCATATTACAGACAGTCCATGTTGTAACCAACTTCTCATTACTATAGCAAAGAACCCAGAAAAAAGCAGCTCATGGAGGAATGGGTTTATCCTGGCTTACAGACCGGAGGGGAAGCTCCATGATAGCAGGGAAAATGATGGCATGAGCAGAGGGTGGGCATCACCTCCACCACAGCACTGCAAACAGCAGCAGGAAGATGTGCCAAACACTGGCAAGGGAAAGCTGCTTATAACTTCATAAGCTCACCCCTAACAACACACCTCCAACAAGGTTCCAATACACAAACTGCCATAAGCTGGGGATAAAGCAACCAGAACACATTTGTTTGTGGGAGACACCTGGATCAAGCCATCACACCTAGATTCTTTTTCTTCCATTAAAAAGATATTTTAAGGGCCTGGAGAGATGGCTCAGTGGCTAAGGCACTTGCCTCCAGTGCCTAAGGCCCAAGGTTCAATTCCCCAGGACCTACATATGCCAGACCCACAAGGTGGTGGCCCTGGTGTTCTCTCTCTCTCTCTCTCTCTCTCTCTCTCTCTCTCTCTCTCTCTCTCTCTATTTCTCTGATTGAAAATAAATAAAATATTTTTTAAAAAAAGATATTTTAAAAAACAGTTGTGCACATGTACATACACATGTGCACACACAAACAAGCAAGTAAGCATGTAATGCAAAGTAACATGTCATGACTTTTCTGCATGTATTTAGTACATACATATGGGTGTGTGGTATGGCACGTGTGTGTGCAGATGTGTGCATCCCACTTGCATATACACTGGGTATCCTCCTCCTCTACTGCTCTTCTGCAATATTTCTCTGAGATGTAGTCTCTCCCTGGCGGAAGGGTGAAGTTTGGCTGGCTGAGCCCCAGAGGTTCTCCAATCTCAGTCCACATAAGACAGGTATTATAGATGTAGATGGCCAAGTGGCTTTTCACACAAGTCCTGGGGATCACACTCTGGCCCTCACACTTGTGCAGCAACTGCTCTTACCCGCTGAACCATCTCCCCTGCTGACACTTTTGCATTTTAAGCACAAAAATCTAGTGCACATCTTTAATCCCAGCACTCAGGAAGGAGGCCGAGGTCGGAGGATCACTATGAGTTCAAGGCCAGCCTGAGACTGCATAGTGAATTTCAGGTTAGCCTGGACAAGAGTGAGATGTAGACTCAAAAACAAACAAACAAACAACAAACAAAAAGTCTAGTAATTTGCATCTGTGTAAGCCAAGGTCTTTGGCTCATGGCAACTAATATCACTCAAAGAGCCCTGAGTTGTAGTCTACAGACCTGCTTTCTTTAATAGTCAATTTGTGACACTAACAGAGACACTTTCCTAACCTGTATCTCTATTTTCCTAGCTTGGAAAGTAGGAATACATTCCAATTATCCCAAGCTCCCTACTAGATAGTAACGTCATCAATATTCATGAGGTGTGCTTCATAACTCTCCCTAACCCTCACAATGAAAATCTCATTGCCCATCATAGACATTACAAACCATAAGGATGCCAGGGCCTCAGGGGATCTCATCCACCTGAGTCACAATGCTTAAGGACATTGGCTGAATGGAACAGGGCATACCCACCAGTCAGAAGAGAAGACACTGAGCCAAAATAGCCTGAATCTAGTAGCTGTCTCTCCCATGGATGGGACCAAGGGAGGCTATAACCAGGGGTACTCTAAAACAAAGTTTCTCCAGTAGGTACAAGGAGAGGTTTTGTACAGCAGCATGTGTGGGCCCCTCTTTGGGGGCACCTCCCCTAATTGGCTCTGTTCTCCAGCCCCCACATGCTTCATGCTGTGTTGTGCATGCACAGCTTCCTGGTAGAACGTGGGTTTGGTTAAGAGGGAAAGCTATGTCGATGAAAGACAAGGGACAACTAAAATGCCTGCCACACCATAAGTACTCAATACATTTCTAATGGGTGAGCACTTGGATGAGATTACAAAGGGAACAAAAGCTCAGCTGTGCCCTTAGCCAGCTAATAACCCCCTACCCCATGGACTGATCCAGACTGCCCACGGAGGAAGATACCTAGCTGATTGGAGACAGGGAAGAGGGAAATCGGGGAACTGGGGACACCAACACATTATTCACTCATTAAGTGTATCTAATCATGAATAATAAATTAAAAAAATAAAGGGAGACAGGTTCTCTGGAGTCCTTCAAGCAATCCACAAAGCCCCTCTGAACTTGTCGTACCAAACCACACACACCTTCATGCCAGCCACACCAAAGATAATCTCAAACTTACCACTAATGTCCACCTCAGGACATTTTCACATGAGATTCTCTATGTCTGGAATGCTCTCCAGGTCTGCAGATGCTGAACTTCCCCATTCATCACATCTTTACCTAAATGTTGCCATAAACCCTCGATGTTAAATTGCAAACTGCTGCTTCGCCAATCTTACTCAGGGTTTTATTCATTTGGTTTGGGGGATGTGTGTGTGTGTGTGTGTGTGTGTGTGTGTGTGTTGCTGTATATCAAGGCCAGGTCCTCATGCATGTAAGACAAGCTCACTTGTACTACCACGAGCTATACCCCAAGTCCTGGGTTTTAATTAATAGCACATAGCTTCCATATGTTAACATAACTTTTCAGACTAATTAATTGTAAAGTCCAGTCCAAGTTTGATTTCAAATTCCCCACATGGGAAAGGCTCCTGAGAAAGTGAATTCAAGATTCCTCTCTTGTTAGACATGTTTCTAGAAGGAGAGAAGGCAGTTAGATAATATTGTTAGACTATGTACCATAAAAGAATGTCTGGTTAAAAGTTATTAAGCCTGTCACAAGACAGATGATTAGCTGGGCAGATAAATCTAATGTCCCAAATGGGAACTTAATCTCATTCAAGTCCAGTGATGTAACTAGTGTGTTTGACAGTCAGAGTAGATCATTTTTCTCTCTCCTTACAACAGAATTAGTTTTAGGAATAATAATGGAATTAATAATAATGATGGCCAGAAGAAAATCAGAAACAATGAAATTTTTCTTTAATTGAACTTCATGTTCATTGCATACCAGTAATAAAATTTAACAATGAGCTGAGAAAAAAAAAACATTACAGTACAGAAAAGGAATAATAGCCATGGTGAATAATTTCCACCATATTCATGCATTGCTTTAATAAAAAAGAAGAAACTTATACATACATATTATTCGCCTCTGAAATGAATAACATTGAAGTTTCATGTTGATTACATGCTTAATCACTAAAACATTAAATACCAACAAAATAAATACAATTTCTATTTTTTAAAATAGTATCCAAAGTTAGAAAAAAACATTTCATGTATGGACTCAAATATTCACTTGCCAAACAAAAATAGATACTCCACAATTCTCACTCTACTTTGTGATTTTCACTTAAAGCACAAGTGAAGAATGGCTGTCATCAAGGGGCCATAGAGCAGGGCAGAATTTATATAGTCTATACTCTGCAATCACTCACTATCGGTGCTTATACAATTCTACTGTTACAACACAAGCACAGACCCAACCCATGGGCAGGAGGCGTGCTTTGTACTTGAAGAAGGTGCAAATGACTTCAAATTTTTTGGTTGGGGGGGTATAACTACAGGTTGTTTGAATTAATTTTCATGTAGAACACACACATAATAACAGATAATAAAATGTGCTCATTTGAAGCTTATGTATATGTAAAACTCAGTAGTAACCACGATCATTAGAACTGAGAGCAACAATTTTTTTTTTTTTGCTCAGAGAAGGATATTTTTTCAATGAGATAGTTTAAAAGTACCAGCACAGGATGACAAGCAGAGTGTTGGCCTGTTGCTGGCTGTATTGTTCTGGTGACTCTCTCCAGACTTGGTGTAACCCTCATTGCTGCCTTGGGAATGGAGATTCCCATTGTCCTGATTTCAAATGTCCCAAGGTGTCTGTAGTTTGGACTCATTTTCTTTCTTCTATGACAAAAAAATTGATTATTCCATCCACATTATTTCTCCTTCATGAGGGCAGTGTCTATTTTGCCCATTAGCTGTATGTCAAACATCTAGAACAGTCCATAAGGAAGTACTTGGTGTTGTAATCAATGGTGAACCCTCTACCAATTTATTGATGTCATTGCTCAATGAAGGAGTTCTCAATCTATATCAAATTAACTGTAGCCTTTTCCAGAGAGTGATGCCAGGAATCCTGCAAACTGCTTCCTTAGATTTCAGGGTATCAGAATTCCAAATTCCTGCTTGAACACACAAGCCTCATGTTCCTTGCCAGAGTCACTAGTATATGCTCTGAGGGGCGCTAATATGCTCTGAAGACCGCAGTTCTGGGGTCTGAGCTGTTCTTCAATGTGGCTTTGGGAAAACTACATAAAGTAGCTCCCAAGCAACACACAGAACACTTCCTGATACAAGATCAAGTAGACGTGAGCTGCTGTTGATCACATAATTTTTACATGACTGCCTGAATTTGTAAATCTAGTATTTTTCTCATTTCATTTTATAAGTAGAAAAAGTAAGGCACAGAAAAAAATATTTTTTAAATTACCTACCCGCTTAGGATCCCTCCTGTTTTATAGGTGCTTTCCTCCTGAGCTCTGTAATAATCTATAATAGAATCCTTCTAAACTTCAAAATATATCACCTACATCTACACTCCTCCACGAGCAACTCTTGGTGGTTAATGACAGCTCATGAGGGGAAGCCGTTTGCTTCAGTGGTGTGTCCACTGGAATGTTGCCCATGCTCCAATAAACACCTGCCCTCTAATTAGACTCATGTAAGCATCCATAATTAAACTCAGTGGGTCAAAAAAGCCATGAAAGTAGGAGGGAGGCTAGTTGGGGAAAGAAGGGGTTCAGCAGGAGAAGGAGGGGGATGAGAAGGTCATGGGGGTGAATGTGATCAAAATACATCATTTGCATATATAAACTCATCAATAAAAGGACAAAATCACCTCTATCTATTGTCAGTAAGATAACCATAAGAAATATTGAAATGAATTCAAAGGTAATGAAATATAGTTTTCCCACAAATTTAATGCTATACAGTAATGCTCATCACTCCTGTGCTCCCATTATTCCAGGAAAATGTGACAAGAGGCACCAATAAGCTGGGTCTGTATTTCTCTCAAAACCAATTTTGCTTTAAGATCTGGGGGTACAAAAAATCAGTAAAACACACTTTCAATGGAAATATCTCAGTATAGAACTCTAAAAAAATTTAAAGAAAAATATAACCATATGTAAATACTTACTTCCCAATGCCTTCAATAATGCCCCTGAGTCATGAGTTGCCCTCCACCCTCCTCTGACAGGGTCCTTTGATAAGAGTTCTGAGCGACTCTGCCCTAAATTAAGCCTTGTGTATAGAAATGAAGCAAAGCAAAAAGAGAGATATGTTAACAAATAGGATTCACAATTCAAATGTATTTTAAGATCTTATTATTTTCACACTCTGAGAAGCCATTCTGATAATGTGATAGTTTTGTAAGAGTAAAAAATTCTTTAGATCCATATAAAAATTTCATAGCTATTGCACAGTTTTAATAAGCAAAAGACTCGCTAACATGAACCAGGTTCAACCCAAACCACTGTACAATTTAATTCAACACAATATTCCTCTGTTTAAAGTGCATGTAATTGCCAATTTATATAGTCACCAAAACCAAAGGTTAGCCAAATAGAATTCTGCAAACAAGCACATTATGGAAAGCTTTCTGCCCAAGTACCATGAACCACGAATGAATGAGACTAATCATTAATCAATCATGAATCTAATTCATTCCAAGAGCTTCTTTCAAATGTGCAATTATTCAGTGAAGAAATTGAATCCACCTGTGTGTATATTGCTCTAGATGTTATCATCATAAAGTTTTGCAAATCCTTAAATACTTAAGAGAATATGTAAAATGAAATTGACATCGTGTTAAACAGTGTTAGATGGTTATTCCCTCCAATTTGTCAAGATTTTCCTTATGGAGAGCTAATCTTAAATAGCAGGTATCTTTCTATCTGTCTCATATATTCCCCACATGTGCCCTTTACTTAAAGACGGAGTTTTGTTTTGTTTTGTTTTTAAGGACAATTGCATAGGGCACTGTTGTGTGGGTATGTTTTTCAATTAAAGGGATTTGACTATTAAAGCTCAGTCTATAACTTTGTTTTTTCTTCTTTATATATATTAAAAAAATTTATTAGGGTGTGTGTGTGTGTGTGTGTGTGTGTGTGTGTGTGTGTGATAACATACCTGTGGAGGTCAGAGGACAACTTTTCTGTCAGTCCCCCCCTTCCACCTCATTTTGAGGCATGATCTCTTGTTGTTAGTCATTACTTCATATAGCCTTAGGGCAGGGTGTTGAAATTCTATCCCACCATCCCAGACTTGTTGGCTTCCTGAGTCTCTGGAATTTCCTTCCTGCACTGTCCTCCCAGGAAGGGATATTCATTTCCAGCTTTCCTGAGCTTCTTTACATCCTGCCCCCTACTGAGAGGTCTACTTCCTGTGAACATCAGAGAGCCATCTAAGATAATTTAAAAGGTCAAATTGACAACAAAACCTAACACACATCCATCCCTTGTCAACTTGACATCAAACCATATCTCCTAGGAAAAAATAGTTCAGGCACATTTGCACAGTAAGATAAAGATATTGTCACCCTATATGTTAAAAAAAATAAGAAAATGATTTGGAATGTTTCCACCACAAAGCAATGGTCAAATTTCAAATGTTATACAAATGTTATATAAACATCACATGGTGCCCCATAAATATATACAATGGTCACATTTTCAGTTAAAAACTTTTAAATAAGAATGGCACCTAGGACGATGGTTCATTGAATAAAGCACTTGCCATGCAAGTGTGAGGAGCAGAATTTGATCCTAGAATCCATGGAAATTCTGGGAGCTGTGGCAGCCCATTAGTCCCAGAACTCAAGAGGCAGAGACAGGGTATCCCTGGGGTCAGGACCTGGGTTCAAGTGAGAGAGCCAGCCTCAGTAAATACTGTGGAGAGAAACACCCAAAATGAGCCTCTGGCCTCCACATGTGTGCCCACCATGTGAGCATACAAACACACACGAGAATCAACACTTTTTTTTTCCTTTTGAAACTGCAATATAAAGCAGAAATGCCTTTGTTTACAAAACAAGGCCTCAGCCCACTCCTTCCCTCCATTCATTGAGCAAAATGTATGCCAGGTGGCAGGCACCATTCTGGCTGCTGGGGATACGGCAAACAGATGAAGACCTGCCCTTGGACTTCATACTCTTATAGGGAGTAAAACAATAAACAATGAACAAATGAAATGTGAGATTATCCAGAATCTTAGAAGGTGCAGATAAAGAGCTCTAGGTAGAGGGGAGCTCAGGGATGACATCAAAACAGAGGCAGTGTCGGACATGGGAAAGGAAGCAAGGGTTTGGAAAATGTGTAGCCATCTAGGAATTAGTGCTTCCAGGCAAAGTAAAGGCAGGTGCAAAAGCCCTGAGGTGCGTGGAATGCTCACAAAGCAGGATGGAAGCCAGTGAGGCTGAGGGGAGCAGAGGGGAGGGCTAATACGAGGGAGAAAGTCTGGGGCTACCAGAGGTGTGGCCTCAAGCATGGTCACCTGAAGAATTTCAGCAACTGTCCTGACTCTCAAAGTACAGTCGCCAGGCCAGCAGCACCAGCCTCACTGGACATTTGGAAGAAATGTGAAATCTATGACTTCATCCGAGGCCTACTGAGCCACAATCACTGGGGTGTTTTAAGCCTCTGTGTACTTCAAACTCATGCTCAACTCTGAGAAAACTCTCAGTCATAAAGAAGTGGGTATCAATTGTTGCTGGAAAAAAAAATCTTGAGTTTAAAATTCAATCCCATCCCTCACTTGTAGTCTTAACATTAAACTCATCAAACCACCTGTCCAGACGTCAGCTTTCTTGTTTGCAGGTAGACAGATCCACCTCTTTTCACCAAGTGAGTTGTTTGTAAAGGTTGAAAAATACAACCTGGAGCCAGGTGGGATTGCTAGTGTCTCATCACTTGGGAGCAGGAGGAGGGTGGCAAGGTCCAGTTCAGCCAGACTGGGTTAAAGAGTAAGACTTTGTCTCAAAAATAAATATATAAACAAACAAATAAATAAATAAATATAAATTAAGCTCTGATGGTAAATGTCATAAAAATATAGTAGCTGTCAATATCCTGACAAATGTTTTTATTATCATGAGCACGAATCCCCAGAAAGCCCACCCACCCTCAGCATTTTGTATTTCTCCCACCCCACGCTACTGGGCTCATTAAGATGTGCACATGAGAAGCTCACTGTGAGACTGGGCTGGTTTTGTCACATTTGGCATAGAGCCACAGCATCTGAGACTACAGCTGGTATGATGGTGTCGTAATATGTATGGTACCTGTCCCCGCTTTGGCAGGCAAGAGCCTCTCCCCAAGCATTTCAGACAAAGATAATGGGACAACGGAGAGGCTTGCAATACTTAGCCCAGAATACTTCTATCACTCTTTCCACCCCGAAGTATTTGTTATGTTTTATACAAACAACACTGGTTTGCTGGGACTTAGTGTAAGCAGTTGGGTCTGGAATCATAAGAGGAGGATCCAGGTTTGCAAATTACCTGCTTATAACTAATGACCCAGAAAGCTTCCGTTTCTATCCCAAGTCTAACTTCCCTATCTAGCTCCCAGGTTGGTGGGAGGTTAATTGAGGTTATGTACAAGAACCCTTTTTGTTAGAAATAAAGCATATGGAAAAGACTAAGACATTGTTATCATAACACAGTTTCTCATTGGTCAATAAATCTTTATTGGAGCTCACAATGTACTTGGCAGTGTGTCAGGCTCGGCACCCCATGTTCACATCTTCGGACCAGTCCTAAGTCTCTTTGGTCTCTATATATGTGTGGCCCAGAATACAGCTTTCTTTATCTCTACCATCTCATGTTACTTTTGGGGTAAGTAGAGAATCACCTTTCCTCAAGTAACTCACAACTGGCACAAATTCAAACCATGTAAAAACTTAAGAATCCTTAGCTAGGATCTGTGACCGTGGTTGGGTGTTCAGTGAGCTCTTCTCCCAAACCCAGAATCCAGAACTTGACTGTGATGTGAGGATGGGAACCAGATACTCTACAGACTAGAAACCAACTTCATGTCCTCGCTCTTCTTATTGTCACTATTTCTCAATAATATTGTGTTGTTACTCTATTAGCTCCCATTGGCTGTGCACACACAGCATGCTGCTTATGCTAGGCAAGTACTCTACCAATAGGCTAAAATCTCAGTCCTTGATTTTGGTGAACTGGGAGCTCATTGTGTAGCTAAGGCTGGCTTTGTACTCACTGGGTAGCCCAGGCTGGGTTTTCACGCATTTGATTCTCTCCTGTCTCAGCCTTCTGAGTGCTGGGATTATAGGCATGCATCAACATACCAGGCAGCTTAGTGTTTTGCAAATGTGAAAAGAGCTATCACTGTTTCACAAATAAATGACTTTAGCACTCTCACATTGTAGAGGAGGGTGAGGATTCATGACAGGGTATGTGGGTGGCTAAGTGGATTTCAATTTCTGCCAAGGTGGATTCCAGAGCCTGGTGTGAATTGGGAATGTGAAATGTGCTATATCACTACTGTAGACAGCTCCCATTGCTGGGATGAACCTCCAAACCAGGCATAGATTATGCAAGGAAGAAGGGATTTATTTGAAGCTTCCCAGATCCAGTAGAAAGAGAAAACCACCACCAGGCTCCATAAGCAAGCACACTCCAGCAGCCAAGCATCAGAGAACCTCAGCCAGAGCTCAGACTGCTCTCTGCATACCTTAGGCTGGATGTCCTGTAACACCTTAGGGCTGGATCCTTAGATCTGCCCATAGTGACAACTCCTCCAGCCAGGTATCTGGAAAAAAGCTTTTAATAAAACTCCTGGATCTGCTGCAGGACATCCATTCAAACTACCACAAATACCAAGTAAGGGAAGTTTTCATTTTCCAGCATCAGATTGGGTAACCTTGTAAGAGAAGATTCTGAGAGATAGTGAAGGGGACATCGTGGGTAAGGTCAAAGAGCATGACATAAATGAGAATTCCCTGAGGTGAGAATGGACAGGGAGTCTGAGTGAAACCTAACTTCATTTTCAATCCACTTTCCAGTTCAGGTTTCTACTCCGACCTTCAGTGGAAGCCTTCATATGCATCAACCTTATGCTCCTCTCTGGGAAATGACAGAGAATGTCGTGGAAACTATGGCAAACAAGGTTCTCACAGGAGCCAGAAGTGTAAACAAGAACCCTCTGGAGGCGTAAAATATTTTGCTTGCCTTATAGGGAAGGTGGGCCTCAGATCAAGAGAAGGATTCGGGAACCCGAATACCTAACTGCACATTTCCTGGGGACACATCTCAGTGTAGGTGAAAGATGGCGGTTGTGTTGGGAACATGCAAGTTACACAGATGCATATCTTAGTTAACCTCCACAACCTCCAGGAAGCTTTCTTATTTCATTATTTTCCTGGTTTCAATGATAAAAAGAACCGAAACTCGTATGTCTACATCACTGTGTGTCATGGAGCAAGTGCTGAGTGAGTTCATTCTAATACCCAAATGTCTCTCATCCCATGCATACCAACCTCCATGAAAATCTCTCTAATCCCATGCATCACCAACCTTCATGAATGTCATCAGATGACCCGCAGACAGTCACTTTGGACTTCTATTCCTCTAGTGAAATTACAGCAGCAAATTTCTATGCTTACCCCCCCCCCCTTTAGCCAAAGCTGCTCTCTCACTCTTGGTTAGAGAATCTGGAGTTCATTTGCAGTGCTGCAGGCCCTCATGTGCCCCCCCTCTCTTTCTCTCTCTCTCTCTCTCTTCCCATCTATCTCTCTCGTCCGCCTCTTCCTCTCTCTCTCTCTTAAATAAATAAATAAAATAGTTTTTAATTAAAAATAAAGAAATTACAGCAGAAAGAACTCTCCAGAACTTAAAAGAAACCACAAACCCAGTAATTTAGAAACATGAACCAGCTTACGCAATGCATGTAAATATGTACATATAGGCCTAGTTATTAGAACAAAAACTGCCAAAGTTAATAGGCCAAGGGATCAATGAATTAATAAGTGAAGAGAAATTTGTGGCATGTGAAATACCCCACTCGCTTCTTGCCTTATTCCCAAATCTAAATATCACCAAATTTCTGATATATAATGTAACTTCCTGAGACAATGCTGAAAGACCAGAGTTCACTCCTGTTTTCCTTTCTCTTATGAAAACTACAAACGCAATCTATTTAAAATATCACCAAGGTTTTAGACTGACCATAGCCAATCAACTCTCAGCACCAGAGGGGAACTGAAAGCAAACGAAGTCTTATTTCCCTGGAGCGTTTCCACCTTCTCCATTATCTTCTCCTCTCACCAATAACATCTTTGATATCTCTCATTCCACTCACAGCCAGCACAGCCAGCGCTGTGCACTGCGATCCTCGCCCTATGTGTATTTCCATTTTCACATTTATGTCTTCATTTTCATTCAGGCCTTAGACCCCTCTCCATGTGACTCAACCTTCAATCAGGACAAACATTGCTTTGCTTCTTTGATGCTGTGAGTCCAGTGGACACGGAGAGGCTACAGATAAGTGTTCTGGGGTTCATCACTCTAGTTAACCAAGGAAGAATTTAGGCAGATGATGCATTGATTTGTTAAGATGAATTCATCCTACCATGGTCCTGAGGGCTCACTCTGGTAGACTCTATGACTCTGGTTCCAAAGAAGCTTGTTCATGTTTCAACTGTGAATTGGAATAAAATCTTCATCAGGAAGGATTCGGGGTTCTGTAGTTAATGATAACCGACCAGGAGAGGACATGCTGCCTACTTTCAAACTAGCTCGCAGCATTTTGAATCACCAGGTCACACATAAACCTTCATGCCTATTCTCCAGGGGAAAACATTTAGATATTGATAATTTCCCAGATTAAAATTCATAATATAAAAGGAAAATAAATGGGAGGAAAAAATAATGGTCATTTTTTTGAGACAGCGTTGATGAATTATTTCTCAATTATAATATTCAAGCCCTGAAGTCCCTCCCAGAGTACAGTAACATTTCTGCAGTAACCTTGATGTTGGTCGCCTGTGCATATATATATATGTGTGTGTGTGTGTGTGTGTGTGTGTGTGTGTGTGTGTGTGTGTTTAAAGTGGAGAGAGGCGTCACTGCAACCCTTCTCTGGATGTGTTCTCCACTAGTCTCTTTAAAGAAGTTGCAGAATTAAAAAGAAGAACAGTCTGAAAGCTGAGAGAGGTCTGTCTCCAGAACTGACAGGCGTGATCACCCTTCTGTAGATTACAGCAATTCTGGAGTTTATCAGGATTTGTAGTTAGTGGATTGGTTAGGAACCAAACTGCCTAAGGCAAAACAAAACAAAACAAACAGAAGTTGGTTCAGAGGGTTAAAACCCTGTGGTAGCTCTAGAATCCCAAGGCAGGATCCAGGTGTTCCAACATCTTGTCGCCAGAAATCTGCTTCTCTTTAATCCCATCTCACCACTGTGTTCGCAACAAGCCTGCCAGCAGCTCCATGTTCATTTTTCATCACCTTGTAACACCCACTGGGAAGAGAGCCACTTCCCAGAAGTTGCAAAGAAAATCTTAGGATGGAGTTTCATTGTTGTGCCTGGAAGGGGTGCTGTGGCTAGACGGTGTACCCATTCCCGAGCTGGCAGTGAGATTCCAGACTAAAGCACAAAATCCACATCATGGAGAGTGTCCCCAGGTCGAGTCAGCTGGCATCAGAAAATAAGTAAACTGATATTAGACAAAGATGTGAATAGAAGTATGCAATTGGCGTTTGCAGGTGATTTTAGAATTGGTCAAACAGTCTATGCTCAGTGCTTTTGAGGATCTACACAACCACATGGCTACGGGAGGAAGAAACAGGCACCTGCTCAGCTGTACTAGAAAAGAGAGGAAATAATTGGTTGAGTAAGAGCATGACCATGCACCCAGCCCCGAATCCCACCACCACTGTCTCATCCTTCCTCACTCGAAGGCTTGTTGCTGCTACTTCCATTTCCTTCTGATTAAACTTGATTATCCTTTAAAACTTAACATTCTTTCAAATTAACTTTCCTCTTTACTCTGGACCACAGGTGCTAATAACTAACAATTTTAAATAAAAGACTGTAAGAAAAATAAACCTAAAACCACTCATGTCAGTCCAAATTCATACACACAGTAGCACCATATTAAGAACCGAAAATCCAATTATTCTTGATAATTATGGGCCAATTATCAATGTGATAAACCACACAGATGTCTAACTGTGTATAAAGTTGGGGGAGGGTGAAACTCATAAAATTTGGAGGTGACAACAACAACCCTACAGTTCAAGAGTCTCAGGTGCTATAGCTCCCTAAAGATGACTTCGGGTTTGGCACTACCCTGGGAATGGTCCAATGGGTGCCACTGTGTTGAGTTTAAAGATGCATCTCCTGTCTTTAAGAAAGACAAAGGTGTACATGTTAAATTAAGTGGTCAAAAGTCAGCATGGCAAAAAGAAAAGAAGTATGGAAGATTCTGGACACCAGAAGCAGGCGAAGGAGGAAATGACATCACAGGGATGCTCATTGTGCTTCAGGAACATCTGTCTCACTGTATGAGCAGATGTCAGTATGACGGGCTACATCTGATAAAAAAATTTTAGTTGCAAATTATTGAACTCCAGACTGGCTAGTTTGACCCAAAAAAAAGAACTTATCAAAAACATTAAATCAGACTTAAAACTCACCCACCATGACTCAGGGAACTGAGCAGAAGAGGGGGCAGAAAGAATGTAAGAGCCATGGTGGGGGAGGAATATCCAGAGATATTAACCCCCCCTCAGTAACAGCATACAAAGGGGGAAGAAAAACTGGCTCCCTCGGGTGCAGTTTATAGCCCCTACCCTATGGACAGATCAGTATGTGCACCAGGGAATGACCGAGAGGAGGGAAACGGGGTCACCTTCACAAGAGTTGCTCATCACATGTATATACTTATTCATAATAAAGACGTCAATTTTAAAAAATGCCTAGACTCTGGTTCCTGGAACTGAAAGGACCACTAAGGAATAGACCCAGAGGGGGAATAGATGCAGAGGGGCAGGAATAAAGGTGTTAGGGATCAAAATGACAGCAGTGCATTGATATCCTGACACGACAGAATTTGGGAAAATGGTCTAGGATGTCACTTAGCTCAGGGTGAAGCGTCCCATCAAAGACACTGATAGGCCCAGATCGGGTCATGTGCTGCTGTTTACTGACAGGCTGATACTATGGGACTGCATCTTGATTGATTGATTATCCATCCAATATGGGAAAGATAATTCAAAATGAACCAGATTACTGTTGCTTGAAAAAATTGGGGGGGGGGGCAGTATGACTGAGTCCAGAGGAGACAGGAAGGAAAGAAAGGAAGGAAGGAAAAAAAGAAGGGAGGGAAGGAAAGAGAAAGGAAAGGAAGGGGGCACAGAAGGAAGAAAAGAAGAAAGGAAGGGAGACACTTCTCTATAGCATACTTTTATGTCTCCAACATAAAAATGACTGCATCTAGTTCCTGAATTATTATGAATATCATGTAAAATACCTCGCACAGGGCCTGAAACATAGTAAATACTGAATAAATTTCAGGCACTTATCATCTATGGTTAAAGGGATACTTATAAAGAAAATAGAAAGTCATGAGCTCTTCTAAGACTGCTGTTAGATTCTGTTTGTTATTGACTTGGCCTACTTAAAATAATCAAGGGATCAATCATCCAGAGGAAACGGTGAGCAACAGAAAGACTCACCCAGTGCAGTGTGTCCTCAAACTGGAAAACTGCAGGAACATCCATGAGTATGAGGAACCGAAGATGACAGGAAGTTGTTTACCTATGAAAGAGGAGTCATTACCTATGGGCTAATTCTGAGGTTTTAACCAGTATTTTAATTCATTGGTGACACAGTCCAGGTGGAAAGCCCCATTCTGATGGGCGTCCAGATGAATCTAACAAATGGGCATCTATTCAGTCACTTCACACTGCACAGACATGCCCGCCTGCTCTACCAGCAGGCTAACCAAGACTATCACTTCTGACTAAGTCTGCTTCTAACAATGACAGTCAGGATCCCACACTGTCTGGCAGTCTCTGCTGCCCAGCTAAAGATACCACCAACAGAGTAGAGGTGTAATCAGAACTGACCAGCCTTCTATTTGCTGGGCTGTTGTTAGACACCAACTACCCACGGCATGGAGTCAGTTAGGACTATTGGGAAGTGAGAAGAGCAATATTTCAGGTAAGAATTCAGAGTTAAGTACAACTTCTGGGCCTGAGGGTGATGGCTCAACTGATAAAGGGCTTGCCATGCAAGCAGAAGGATCTTAATTCAAGGCCCAGAACCCACATAAATGCCAGGTAAACCTGGCAGCACATGTCATTCCAGTGTTCAAGAGGTGAAAACTGGTGGATCCCCAGGATTTACTGACTAGCTAGACTAGCTATATCTGCAAGCCCTGGGTTCAAGAGAGAGAGCCCGTCTTAATAAATAAGGTGGAAAGCAATCTGAGGAAGACAGCCAATGTCAACCTCTAAAACCTGCATACTACATATAGATGCTGCCCCGACACACACACACACACACAAATATGCATATATAAACATGTTCACATAAAAGATACAACCTCTGCTGGAGAAGAAAGCTTGTAGGAACAATGTCCTATACTGGGACATCAACTTCATGGACTGCCAGCTAACCAGGCCATTCTGGACATGAACCTATCCATATCCATAACAGCAATGACTTCTACAAGCAAGTGTATTTTTAAAACATAGAGACATGGGGGCCAGACAGATGGCCCAGCAGATAAAGGACTTGCTTACAAAGCCTGATGCCAGGATCCAATTCCCCCAACCCTCATAAGCCAGATGGACAATGGAGTTCATTTGCAGAGGCAAGATGCCTGGGTGCACCCACTCCTTCTCTCTCATTCTCTGTCTCTCATGCTCTCTCTCAACACCTCTCTCTGCTTACAAATAGATAATTTTAAAAAACAGAGACTTGGGTTGAGGACAAATGAGTCTGTTCTGTCCCCATCACTAGCATCAGCTGCTTTGTCCCAACAAGCGATAAGGCAAAAGCCCATCAGTAAAACCAGCAATATGAAGATGAGAATGCAGAGCAAAGTCTTGCCTCTCCTTTCCCCTGTAGGATGAACACTGGTGAAGCCCCCATCACCATTCAGCAGACCATCTTCCTTCCTTTAAAATACACAGCACACAGACTGAATAGGAAGATTTCTTCTATGCACGGCAATTGTTCCATTTTCGGTATTTCATAACCTGCAATTTTGAAGCCATGCTTGGTACACATGCTTGTAAAATAGTCATATCAGGTAAAAGCAGAGGGATGCTAAACTATTGGAAAATAAATCAAATTCTCAGCAAGCACTTCTATCCATCACGTTACAGCAAGCGCACGGAGAGTTTAAGCTCTGAGCACACAGTCTATCCATTGTAATGATTTGGGGTCAGGATCCTGCCACATGCATTTAGCATTCACTAAGAGGTAAACCCAGGAGTGTAGGGGAGAAACATAAGGAGCTGTAGCTTTTGGTCCAGGGAAGCTGCCCTCCTGCATTCACTGAAGCCAGCCATTGTGTCTAAGTGAAGAATTAGCACTAGCCTAAGAAATGTGCATGAACACTTGCTCACTTGATCCCCAAAGAACCATAGAATGCAAAGGGTGAAAGCACTCACGTGTTAGCACAGCAGAAAAGCACTCAGAAGCATCTGCGAAATATCATGGAAAAATTGTGAAAATGTAACCACACACGCCTCCTTCCAAAACTAAGGAAGGCGTGACAGAATGAGGAGTGTGTCTATTCAACATATTCACATGAGACGAAAACAAAGATTCCGTGTCTTTGATTTTTTTAACCTTTAATGTAAATACAAAACTGGTTTGTCGAGCAGTTGCACAAGACTTTATGAAGCTTTAGATACATACAAATATGAACGCTCTTCAGAGAAAGTATGGGCCACTAATTACTGCTACTTAATCAAAGAACTACGTGATATAATGCCCCTTTTTTGTTTTTTGTGTATATGTGTATGTGTTATGTTTGTATGTGTGGAAATGTGTGTGAGTGGTGTGTGTGTGTGTGTCTGTGTCTGTCTGTCTGTCTGTTTTCCAGCACTAACTTTCTTACAAAGATGAGACATCAATGCCAAGTGTCTTCCTCTATCATTCTACCTTATTTTCTTAAGTCCAAGTCTTTCGCTGAACCCCAAATCTTACCTATTCAGCATGACAAGCTATCCGGCAAGCCCTGAGGCTCCTCCTGTCTCCACCTCTCCAGCTCTGGGATTCTAAGGACTTGCCACCATGCCCAGATACTTTATGTGGGTTTGAGGATTCAAACTCAGCCCCTCATACTTGTACAACAAGCACTGTACCCACTGAGCCATCTTTCCAGCTCCCAATATAGCATCCTGTTCTACAAGTATTAAAATATTTCATAAGTTCTTAATATAAAAAATAGAAAAACTTCAAAGCCAGGAGTTTTACTTTAAACAACAAACACATAAAATTTCAAGTTCAAAGCCAGGTTTGTTCAAAAGCCTATATAACAAGCCTTAACCTTGCCTATAGTGCATTGCTCTGAAAGTCAATGTCAAACAATAGGCCTCCAGATCCTCCCACCACCTCTCCTTTCAAGATGAACTCTTCCAGGCTTTCTTTGCTTGTCTTCCCTCCTTGCCACTTAATGGAGATGAAGATGACCACAGGATTCGGTAACTCGGCCCATGGGTTAGTCTACTTGTTCTGGTCCAACCCAGTAGTATGGCTCAGGTGCCTTCAACAGCAGACATTTATTCCTCTCGGTTCTGGAGGCTCTAAGACCAGTTCCAGTGCACCTGGGTTTCTGGTGAGGGCCTTCTTCTGGCTTGCAGATAAACACCTCCTCATGGTATCCTCATGTGGCAAAGAACATAATCTCTGATGCCTCCTCCTGTTCTGTAAGAGCGCTGATCCCACATGGGGGAAATGCTCACGACCTCACCAGCACTTAACTGTCTCTCAAAGGCCCCATCTCCAAATACGGTCACACTGGAGATTGGACTTCAACACAAGAATTTGGGAGGGTTCTTAACTGCTTCTAATGTACAACCTCTGTGGCACCTCCATCAGGGACAGTAATTCTTTCATCTACTCCTGTCATCTCTGCCCCCCTTTAACCTAATCTACTAAGCCAAAGAGCTACCCAAGTGCAGCTGGACTTGGGCATGTATAATGCTATTACTACACTTGCATAAAATAATAGAAAACAAAATCAATATCATTCAAATTCTCCCTTAAAGTCATGAAAATTCTCCCCTAATTAAAACAGTTTGCCTAACACCTAGCATGCAATATACTAGTATTTAATATGAGTGTGTGTGTATCAGGAAGATGACTCAGCAAGTAGAAGAAGCATGTGTCAAGCCAGCCTGAGAGCCAGAGAAGGTTTGTACAGACAAAGTTGGATCCCAGCAACCCAATTATGAGCTAAGCATGACCACACACACACACACACACACACACACACACACACACACACACACCTGGATCCCTAGTCCTGGGGGAGCAGATATGGCAAAATTCACCAAGACTCACTGTTCAGCCAGCCTGAAAATGGCAGCTCCAGGTTCAGTGAGAGACTCCAGATAACAAGAAAAAAAAAATCCATCAAGGAAGACACTGACGTTCTCCTCTGCCCTCCCCAATCCTGCATACAAGGTGCTCTTCTCTTATACCCTTACATATACATACTACACACATATGCAAGAAAGAAAATGTTTAAAATATAGATTTTTAAATATTTTTGCTTCATCTCCAGTCTTCATATGCTTGTCGTGTTTGCTATTTTAGCAACTGCTTTTATTTCTACCTTTCAATATAAATGTGCAATATTTTAGGAGCATTAGGGATGAGAAGAGTGTGTGGGAATCTAATGTTATTTATACTATATCTTTGGTAAAAGTGCTTTCTTGATTTCAAATAAGTAATTTTAAAACTATACACTTATAGGAAATAAATAACCTGTGAGTTTGGTGACTACCTGTACAAAACCTCACATTTGTCATCGTGTTTATGATTCAAAACAATATAAATTGAGGAAACATTTTCAAATTGGATAAAGCAGAAGGAGACCCACAAGGGTCACAGACAGTAAGCAGCCATGTATAACTATTGATTCTCTGTGAAAGTACAATTTGGGTTGTAACACCAGGATTTCTAGACACGAATTGAAGAATCAAACTGTCCAAGTTAAAAACTGACATTGGTTCAAAACAATATTTTAAGCTCTAAGAAAAACACTATCTCCATAATATTTAGAACCAAGACGGGCCATGGACCCCAAGGAAAGGTCTGAGAATCAAATCACAAAGACCTAGAGAGATCCCTCCCTCAAGGCACAGATGTGGTCCACACAACAGCCCAGACCTTTACTCACCCAGAGTCAAGAGAAGTAAGTCAGAGGCCCTCACATCTGTCACATTAAAAGTTAAGAGGTACACATCAAATCCTGCTGAGGAGGACATTCAAGTAAACTCAAGACGGTTTCCACACCCTCCTCCTTTCAACCATTCTGACAAGTTCCAAGAAGCCTCCTGCCTATCTGACTTCATCATGTGGGTCAAGAGTGTTGCAAAGTCACGTGCATCACGTGGTGTCATTGTGCAGACCTCAACCCTAGTCCCTAGAGAGACACAGAACCAGGGAAAGCACCATGAACTGAGTCTTTCAGCACCACGATGAAATTGCAGCCCTATTCTGAAACCACCTTGCGCTAAAGCCTCGTGTACAAATCCAATAAGCTAACCGAACTAATAAATAAAAAGAGATTGAAACCCAAGACAAGCAGAATGAGAGCCACTTGTCACTGCCCTTTTAAAAAGTTACGAGTGTTTTAATGACATTGAGTTTATATGGCAACTTTAAGAAGGATCATATCCAGGGTCACATCCCGGGATGGCATGAAAATAGAGGTGAAACTGTGTAGGGGACAAAGGAAATGAAAGAGAGGGAAAGAGACGTAGGGGTGGGGCACTAAATGTGCTCTGTCCAACATACACTTGTGTGACAGTGTCCTTATAAAGCACAGTATCCTGTACAATGAAAGTTAATATATATATATGCCATGTAAATTATGTTAATTAGTCACTGCAAATATTTGTATGAGGAGTGAAAACAAATATGTTCACAAAGATAGGTTTTTGTGAGGGGGCGGAAAGATTATAAGAGCCATGGTGGGAGAGATTACCCAGAGACATTACCCCCCCAACTACAACTCATAAAGGGGGGGCAACCTTGTTGCCTCCTGTGCTATCCATAACCCCTTGCCACATGGATTGATCCAGTATGCCCACCGAGGAGGCTACCCAGTGGATTGGGGACAGGAGGAAGGGAAATGGGAATAGCACAATATTTACTCAATCAATGTATCTAATTTTTGGCAATAAAGATTTTTAAAAAAAAGATAGGTGTTTGTGCTAGAGAGATGGCTCCGCAGTAAAGGCGCTTCTTTGCAAAACCTATAACAACCCGAGTTCTGGAGTCTGTTTGCAGTGGCTGGAGGCCCTGGTGTGCCCATTGTCTCTGTCTATCTCTCTTCTATCTCTTTCTGCTTGCAAATAAATAATTTAATTTAAAAAGATTGGTTTTGGAGTTGGGGCCTGAAACTTTGTAGGAACTCAGTATATACATGTCAAATGAATAAAGTGACATCTCATAAGCATAGGTCTAGGTTCATTTTAATGTTTCCCTATACATACATCTCATTAGTCAAGGGTTCTGATTTTATGGATGAGAAAACAGGGGCATGCCGGTGGTCTCAGAGGTGACAAACGCTGGCTGAAATTCAAAGAGACCCCTGGGAAGTTACTCCAGGACTAATTACAGAAATATGTTCTGGCTCTGGTCATGCCACCAGCCTTTTGTTACTTAGTGTGTAATTCTTAATATTTTTGTCCTTTGATTTCTTATGTAAGGTTCCGTTGCAGTTCTAAAACCTTCTATTTCTATAAACTCACACCATCTTGCACCTGCATTTCAGATAAAGATTCTTTCAGACAAGCGGCTGGGTGAAATCTTCCAGATGTGGCATAAGCCCACCCTGTTCTTCTGTCATGAGCACGCTCACATTAGTCATGCCTTGAGTACTCTACCTCGATTTTCTAATCCACGCAAGTGCTTAATTTGTTGTATGTAATTTGTTCCCTTTCAAGTTAATATCCCCGCATTATAAGAATCAATAAACACACATTGAAAATAATTACAAAGATATAAACCTCTTACTTGGCAAAAATACACGTTAATGCATGCATTTTTCTGCTCAGCAACATTTACTATGTGTTTAAAATGATGCTCGATGCAATCTCAGGCAGAAGAAAATGTTTCCTAGGGAAATTTCAAACATCTCCACAAGAAAAGAGAATACACATAATCAACATAACGACCTCGAGAATGGAGTCAACAGACATAGAATCGCCTCCTTTGGTTCTTTTGGGAAAATAGTTCGCTAAAGATAAAATCAATGTTAGCAAGAGGGGTGGCTTCGTTAGCCAATGTCAAATTTCTGCTCTTCAGTGGGTGAATTTGTTTATGGCTTTCCTACTACATCATGGCAGGATCGATGAAGCTGTTTGGGGGCCCTGGATTTCTGATTGCATAGAACTAGTGGAAAGATTTGAAGAGGCACAAGGTGGGTGGGAATATCCAAACACATTTTCCCCCCCACACACACACTGACTGCTGCTCTCACAGCTCATAACTCATAACCCCATGGTGAATACCAACAGTGCCACTGAGGAGGGCCTTCAGTGATATGGGGGCAGGGAGGAGGGAAGTGATTATACCAACACATGAAGGATCCATACAATGTTTCTACTGAATAAATAAATAAATAAATAAGGTAGAAGGGTGATAGAGGACAGCTGACATCCTCCTCTGGTCACTGGAGACACACATATTGGCATGCATAGTGCATATACCACACATACACACACACACACACACACACACACACACACACACACACACCAAAAAATAAATTTAGTTCTTTAAAAAAAAAAAAACACTGTGTTTTGGCCCTAAGATACATCAGAACAGCTCTTGCACTGAAAGACAATTAAACAAGCAATTTCATAATTGCTTCAGTAGTATCAGGTTGAGAGAATGAAGGGATTACTTGGGAGCTCAGAATAGAAGCACCCGGAGGAAGGGCATTGAATAGGGAGCTATAAGATGGGCAGGAGTAGTCCAGGAAGAAAAAGGTGAAGTAAGGAGTTATGACAGGAGCTGAATGTATTGTGGCTGGGCTCCAGGAATAAACATTTATCGAACTTTGTTAGAAATATGAAGCCTAGCTGTGGCCACTGGAAAGAGTAGAAAGGTCAGTTCTTGCTGGTGATTACAAGGGGAATTAATAATTTGAACTCAGTACTCAGGCCAGGGAAGTCTTCTGCTATAGCCAAATCATTCAGACAGTCAAAAAGAAGGCTGAGAAAACACAATATAATAATATGAGGAAGACTTCGGGTCAAGATGATGGATTCACAACCACATTAGAACTTCAGAGGAGAAAGAAGATGGCAGAGATTACTGGGGAGATCAAAGATCCATCAATTAGACAAGAAAAGACAGCCAACTGCTCACCACAAGCTGGATCATCTCAGTCACATTCATCAGGGTCCAGAAGACACAACAGAGGAAGCAGTGAGGAATACTGCTCCCAATGCTAACCTGACAACTGCCTCCAGCAGAATAGCAACAAGGACAGTGGGGAACTGAAACACATTGTGACATAAATTCAGAGGCTACAGAGAACGCAACACTAAAAATAAGCTTCTACATGCCTGCCAAGGCTCAGGAACTGTGGCAGAAGGGGGAATGTGAAGACCATCAGTGCCACAGGTTGAGTAGGAATACCCAGAAACTTACAGAGGCCTTAATTAACCCACAGTGAACACCAAGGACCCTCCCAAGGAGGACCCTCAGGGAAACGGGGATTGGAGGTGGGGGTGAAAGGATACAAGACTAAAACCTATATAAAAAAATAAATGTTTTATATATATGTTTAAATTTGAATACTGGCCAGGATATTTGATGGTGGTAAAGAATGATTATTTGTGAATACCAAATAAAAATAAATGATAAAATACATAAATAAAAAAAAACAAATTTTGGAAATGACATATTTATGAATGAGGTGATCTGACAGTTCTACCACTGAATGACAAGGAGACAAGAGAATGTCAAGGCCAAAGGACTGACCATGATAAATAACTATTGAGGCTGGATAATAGGTACATGGGAATTCATTATATTTATTTCATGACTTTTGCATATTTTGAACATTATCCCTAATAAAAAGTTTCAGGTCTGCAAAGAGAACTAAGAAGGTCCCTATGAGTTCTTTTTCCAGTTAGACAAACCATTATTGTTGTTCATTCACAATAAACTCATGGCAGCTATGTGCTCTGAAACCCTCCATGGGCATCCTTAAGTGGTGGAATGTCCTTGCTTTGCGTCTTCCATCCCCGAGACTTTGAGAGGTATGCCTTCACTTTCTGGTGTGAATTGTGCTGTGCATATGAAATTTATTTCATTGAGTTTACTTTATTAAGTTGGCTTCATCCAACTCTTTCATTAGGATATTCCTGTTTTTTTAACTTTTTTTTGACAACTTCCATACATTTAGACAATATTCCATGATCATATGCCCTCACATGACCCTCCATTTCCCCCCTTCCAAATATTCCTCCACGGAATCCCTTCTTCTTTCCAACTAGTTTCTCTTCTATTTGAATGTTATCATTTTTCCCCTTCTATCACCCAGGTCTTGTAGTGTGAGGTCATGAATACCATGGCCCCTTTGTGTCTGGAAGACAGTGTTGTAAACACTCCTCCCCTTCCTTTGGCTCTTACATTCTTTCCATGACCTCTTCTGCAATGGTCCCTGAGCTTTGCAGGGTGTGAAAGAGAGGTCCCACTCAGTGCTAACACTCCATTATCACTATCACACCTTGGTGAGTTTTGAATCATCCCAGTGCTCACTGCCATCTGAAAAGAGAAGCTTCTCTAACCAAAAGTGAAAGTAGCATTAATATATGAACCAAAACATAAGTATTTAGAGGGCAGTTTGATGGACATAATATATCCATTTGGCCAGAAAACGGTAATAGTTTCCTTGTAGGGCTTATGACCTCCCTAGCCATAAACTTTTGATTAGGTTTTTGTTTGTTTGTTTGTTTTTGTTTTATTTTGGATTTTCAAGGTAGGGTCTCACTCCAGCCCAGGTTGTTGATTAGGTTTTTAGTGCCTGGCATAAATTCCCTTCCATGGAGCAGGCTTCAAGTCCAGTCAGAGAGTGGTTGGTTTCCCCCATGACAGACTTGCCACCATTGCACCAACTGGTATTTTTGGCCAGGCTGGGTCCACTGCTGGTTCAGACCACTGATGACTTTTCTTCCCCAACAGGTTGCATAGCTCTTTCCAGCATCGTAACAGCCAATTAACAGGGAGGAAGCTTCCAGCTCAGCTCCAGCTTGATTTTTCAGTGACCTGAAGCCCAAGCATGTAGTGTCTTCAGTAATAGGGTCTTACCATCTGGTTCTGGTGGGCAACCATGATTCTTGGCAACAGCATGTAGTGTTTGAGGGACATTAAGAGCATTAGGATATTTCTTGTTGGTGAGGGTCTGGATCAATTATTTTCTGGTACACACATTGTCCTTTCAGCATGCAGAGTTCAATTTTTTAATATCAGAAAGTTTTCCTGAGGAATATCATTAATCATATGGGTATTCTTTCTTTGTTCATACTTTTCTTCTAAAACCTCAATTGTGTATATTTAAGATCCACTTTTATTTGTTTTGGCAATTATTTCTACCACTGTGTTTTTTAAATTTAAATTTTATTATATATATATATATATATATATATATACTATATCATGCTATACTCTTTTATCCTCTCACACATGCTCCCATGACCATAGAGGCCCTCCTCAGTGGGGTTAAGGTATTCACCATGGGGTCATGAAGGCCTCAGTCAGTCCCTGTGGGTGACAGGGAACCAGGCCTCATGGTACTCCTACTCACTCTGTGGCTCTTGCTATCTTTCCGCCTCCTGAGCCATGACAGGCCTGCTGGCAGTCTGATTTAGTGTTGAGTTCTCTATGTCTCTGGATTTCTGCTCTGATGGGTTTTGATTGATCACTGTGTCTGTCACTATCACCCTGGAGCTGGTTGTCAGGCTAGCAGTAAGAGCAGTATTCATGCCACCACTTGCTCAACAATTTCTCCTGGGTTCCAGCAGATATGGTAGAGGTGAAACCATCTTGTAGAGGGCCACTGTCTTATTGATGGATCTGGGCTCTCCTCTCTTTGCCCTACCATTGCGGGTCCATGGGTTAGTGGGGAAGTTGCAGCGCGCATCAACGCCCTGTTCATCCACGGAGCTGGGTGAGCAGAGGCTTGGAATAGCTGTGAGCTGACGAGAGATGAGACTCCCGGGAAAAGACGGCAGTGGGCAGTTTTCGTTTATCGTATAGACAGCAATTGTTTATATAGAGGAAAGTCAGAGGTAGAAGCATAGGAAGCAAGGAGATTGGTAGGGGCAAGATCGGTGGACATCTCATGAGTTTGATTGGTAGGGGCCAGTACCCTTTTGATACCTATTTTGCATAGATAAATTGAGGGGCCTATGTGACTCTATACATGTATAATAGACATGTATAGAATGGTGATGTCAGCAGAGAAAATGTAGCCTTATTGTTTAGGTTTGTTATTGCAGCTGGACTAAGTTTAGGCCTTGAATTGCCTGCTTATCTCAGGGCACAGCTGTGGCCTGCCTGGGGACTGGAGTGTTCAGGATTGCTAAGATTTATAGGGGCTCTCAGACTTTGCCTCAACTTCCTTAGCAGGGTCCCACACGCCATCTGTAAGATAAAACAGATTCTCCAACCAAGAATGAGAACAGCCTGGTTTAAGGGGGTTTGCAAAGTTGTTTGAGAGAATTTTTGATGTGCCAGCTCACTCTTCTTCTCCAGAGAGCAGTGGGGGCTTCTCTCTGAATATGTGCTTCCTGACCATGGGATTCTGACTTGATTTCAAGTGTCAGATATGAGTTCTTTCCCACTGAGGGAGTCTCATGTCCAATCAGAGGAAAAGTGGGTTACCCACAGAGGCCGTGTGCCACTATTGCACCCCTGTGTTTTGATGTTTATTTGTTGTTTTCAATTTTTAAGTTAACAAACAAAAAGATGGGTTGCATTATGACATTTTCATACATAAATATCATACTTAACCACTGGATTTTCACTGCATCTCCTTCCTTCATGTCTCTTCCAGTTGTGTTGTTATCCCACAGTTACTTACTCCCTCTTTTCATTTTACCCATGAACTCCTCACCTCTCTTCTGTTCTTATACTTCTGCTGTAAAGTCTTCCTTCATCAAGGTAATTGCTTCATTGAAAATGTTTTCATTTTCATTCAAGGAACATTTGTTAAGGACATGATTTTCATCTGGTTAAGTGTCCTCTGTCTGTCTGCTGGTAAACTTGCCTGTTCTTTCCCACATTTTTCTTCACAAAATCTTCCATCATTGTCTTTGTAAGGAAAAAAAGTCATCATTGCATGAATTACATTTTCCCCAACCATCTCTTTTCATAAGATCTGGGGGTGGGTATGTGGACTTTCAGGCTCCATTCCCTTTTCCATGGCCCCAGAAAAAGTCAGCCCCCTAAAAACACAGCTTGCCTTCCTATTCTACTGCCAGCCCTCTTCTCTGTCTTCTCTGTCTGGAGCCAAACCCAGACAGGAGCTCATGAGCACCGGCCCTGCTTGAGTAAGTAAAATTGCTACACAACATAGCACGAAATAGCACTCAATAGAATTCTCAATATTCTATTTTGTACATCTTGCTGGTTTTCTTTCTCTGAGAGACAGGTCCTAAATAATTCTGTCAATTTTAGCTCTATAAGTGAGCCATTCACCTTTAGGATGAATATGTCATCTGCTCCTTCCTGAGACATGCCACCTCTGGCCTCTCTCCCTCTCTGTTTCTCTCTCTCTGCTGCTGCTGCTGCTGCCTCTTTTGTTTCCTCCTCTGTCACTCCTATACAAGGAAAATATCTCCTGAAAGTCTTTATGGAGGTTGTACAATCTTGGTCTCTATTTGTCTGTTTAGTTGTGTGTGTGTGTGTGTGTGTGTGTGTGTGTGTGTGTGTGTGTGTGTAGGCCAAAGGACAACCTTGGGTGCCATTCCTCATGTACACAGGATATCTCTTTTGGAAGCAGAATCTCTCACTGGCATGGTGCAAAGACAGGGATTCATCTGTCTTTACCTTTCTAACACTAGAATTACAGGCACATGCCATTATGCCTGATGTTTTATATGGATACTAGGAATTGAACTCAGGTCCTCATGCCTGTGAGGCAAGCATGTTACCAACCGAGCTATCTCCCCAGTCATATATTTTGTGATTTTTTTTAACTCCAGAGACACTTCATTGTTTTTATTCCTTTGAACAATTCCTAGCATGAGAAGGGGCAATGCTGCCAGGTATGGAATGGCTTCTATCGGAAATCTGACAATCTTTTAGGAATGTACTCTTGAGAAGCCATGAGCTTTTCATTTTGTCATGGTTGACTTTGGTTTTGTTACTCTGATTTTAATGAATTTACCCTCCATAAAAATAGGTCACTTTCTTCTCATGTGGCATGTGCATAAAACTTGTTCTGTCCTTCTGAGGCTTGCTAAGCAGGAGTAAGTCATCTCATCTTGGAAAACATACAGATAATATAAAGGGAACGCTACACCCAGATGCAATAGAATTCCTCCACTTCGTCCATCCTGCAGCAGAAGCAGGGTTATTGCAAACCCACTTATGATACTTTTTTTTTATGATACCAGCTGCTGAATTGGATCCCACTTTAACTCTGCAAGATGACAGGATGAACTTATTTTCCTTCTTGTAATGAAACCAGGATCTTTCATGGTCAGTAAGTTGTGCAGAAGCATCTGGATTCATTGACTGCAACAGACCTTAATAGTGTGCAAGTCGCTGGGGGAAAACTGTGTGTATCATATTGTCATTTTGCATCTGTTACTCTGATTAAGATCATTGTAATACATTCAAATTCATTAATGGCGGCTACTTTGGATCCCTAAATAATTAATGGAATCATAGGTGTCTCCCTAAGCAGCAACCGGATGGCAATGTGCATTAGGAAGCCCTGTGAGCTCTGAATAAATAGCTCTGACACAGCTGCATCTGTTTGCCAGGCACTTCCTCTTGCACCAGCTTCCCTTAGCCAAGCCAGGGGAGAAAATGTGTAGAAACCAATCATCTCCAGGAACTCTGATTATATATGCAGAGTACCAGCCCCCCATTCCTCAGTAAGTGAATAACAATCCTCGAATGAAGGAGCCTAAAATCAATACCCCCAGAGATTCTCTTTTTCATAAAAGTACTTTCATTATTTATAAGAGATAACACAATGCAAATGCTATATAAATACAGTGTTGAGGAAATAATCGCGTGAGCATGTCTGTTCAAGTTGAGGTCTGACGTGATCCCATCCTTCATCCTCCCATCTCCTGTTCCTCTTCTCCTCTGTACCCTTCCCCCCAGTCATTCCCCTTCCCCTTTACCATCTCATGTGTACTGTTGTTCTCTCCACCCCACACCTTCAAAGCCCCCCCTTTTTCATCTGCTGGGACCTTTCTACTTTCCTGGTCTTTATCCACTTACTTCCACCTAAAGACACCTATTTAACAATTACATGGCAGGATCCACAGCAAGGTGCACAACAGACCAGCCCAACAAGATATGCCCATTAATACAATAATGGTATGCTTCTTATTGGGGTAACCAACTGCTCTCTAATTAGATTTGAGGCCTGCTCTACAGGAAGGAATTTATGCCTGGTACTAAAAACTTAGCCAGAAGCCTATGGCTGGGAAGATGATAGGCCCTAAAATGGAAGTGACTACTATTATTTGGCTAAATGGATATATTGTGTCCATCAAGTCGCCCTTTAAATATTTTTGTTTGTGTTCCTAGATGAGTGCTGCCCTCACCTTTGATCAAAGCTTTTTTTTTTTTTTTTTGCAGATGGCAGTAATTTGTGGAGAGACTCGAAACTCATCAAAATGCTGACAGGAAGTGACTGTTGATCACTCAGTACTAAATGAAGCATCTCTACCAAGACTCAGGGAGCATTGCAGAAGGACAGAAAGAATGCAAACCAGAAGATTGGAACAGTCTTTTAGATATGAAGTGGCTGCTACATTTATAACCTCACAGCAACGGTTGTTACCTGGACAGACCTGTGCAATGTCGGGCCCATAAATCAACATTCTATCATGAGTGGTGAAGGAAGACAAAGAAAAAGTAGAAAAGGGACTAGTTGGACACAAGGGGTTCAGTGAAAAGGGGACCTGGTGGGAGTGAGACAAGAGAAAGTCATGGGAGGGATTATGATCAAATACATTCTAAACATGTATGGAAATTGTCAATAAAATGGATTTTTTAAAGAAGATAATATCCATACAGAAGATATGGATTGTTTGTGTTTCTCAGCCTGGGTTATCTTATTCAATGTATATTCCAGCTCCATTTATTTTCCTAAAATTTTCATAATGTCATTTTTATTTATGGCTGACTGAACTTCACTTGTGAATCAGTACCATGGTTTAATTCTCTAGTCATCTATTGGTGGACTGTTTCCATTTACTTGGTATTGTGAACAAAGCAGTGATAACCCCAGATGAGGACATATATGCTCACAAGTAGCATAGTTGGGTCACATGGTAGTTCTGGTTGTAGTTTTTTGAGGAACCATCACACTTATTACCATAATGGCTGTTTTGGGTACTGCTTGTTGGTATTGCTAAATGGGACACGGAGGACATAGAGTTAAAGGGAAGTCAAGAACAGGGTTTGAAACCCCAGCAAATCTGGTAGGCATTTCACCATCTCCACCCTTAACTCTAAAACTCCTGACTCCCTAAGCAAGCCACAGTGAATCCAGCGTTCTCACCCCCACTGAGCCTGGAAGGTGACAGTTCCTTTGCCCCACCATTTAAAGCAGGCATTCGCAGGTCGCTGATCACTGCCAATCTCCTTTGCCCATTTCTGCCCCTGCCTCCTCCTTTTCCCCTATATAATCAATGGTGTTCCTACAATAAATGGGAAATCTTTCCATC